>JAFIDM010028794.1:0-37638 GCA_023159025.1 Thereuonema tuberculata | reverse complement strand
GTCCTGATTAAACCTTACCTGTGGATCAACTCAAATGCCAAGTACAATGCTCATAGGCATTCTATCCATTCAGTTACAATATCATTTCTAACTGATACAAGATGTCTTAATTCTGTCAGTGTTCATGATTGGCAATGAAATTTGAACTTGTAACTAAATATTCATAGAATAATAGTAATAAAATGTTTACAAGATAATGGGAAAATTCTGTCATTGTGTTAATCAGTCTTAGAAAAGGAAAAAACGAAGAGGAAGTTTGATCTTCTTATATCTGAATGCTTTGGGAACTAAGAATTTGGTTTAGCAAATATATAAGTTGGTCACTGCATAGTCTCCCAATTTTTCTTCAAAATTTTTTTGTAGATATTATATTTAAGAGATCATCTTGCTGATGATGGGGATCAAGAAATCCCGGAAACTGTTCAGGAACTTTTTTTAATGTATTATTTAAAAAAATCTTTTTAAAATTTTTTTTAAATTTTAATTAATTTTAATTTGATTTTGATTTTAATTTTAAATGTAAAGAATTTTTTAATGGATTCAGTGTGTAAATTGTATATATGAATTAAATATTTTAGAAAACACACATTAAAAATCAATTTAAGAGATGTAAAAAAAAAAAAAAAAAAAAATGGTTTTGCAAGCATTGGTTTTAGATGAAAACTTTGCTGCTGTTTGAAAAATTGTGAAAACAGACAATACTTTCCTTCCTTCCTTTCTTTCTTTCTTTCTTTCTTTTTTTTTAATACAAAGCCTTTCTAATCAAAGTACATCAGTATATATATATATTTTAGAATAAGCATTTGTTAAGTGGTCAATTTTTGAGAAAAAATAATCATTAAAGATAACAAGCCACCATAATTAAATTACTGAACAAAACGTAAAACATTTGTAAGGAATAGCACTAGACATATCTGTAAACATTTTTTTATCCAAGAAACAATTTCATAATGTTATTTAATCAGTTATTTTCATTTTTTTTTAAAAGTTATTTGCATATTTTTGCTTCTACCTCCCTCAATTAAAATTAACATTTTGTTCTTAATATCTCTTTATTATAAGGGTGTTAACTTATTTATTTGCATGTTATTTGTTTTTACATTGGTTTCACCAAGCTGGAGAATTGGATAATTCCAGATGATGCAGGTTTAAAAATTAAACCTTTGAAAAGAGAACATACCTTTAAGAAGAGTATGTTAGGGAATACTAGTTAAAATATTGGAAAGCTGCGTAAAGACAAATTTGTGTTTTCGGTTTGCTTTTATTGTTGTGATTGTTATATCACCCTTTTTTTTTTTTTTCCTTTACCAATTATAACCTTTTCTACTTTTGTAATAGTTCCTTTTGAAAGTTAATAAGGATTTTTTTTTTATTAAAAACTAGGATAAAACAAGAAATGCTAGAAAAGAAGAAAGAAGAGGAGCGAGCCCGTCGACAAGCTATTCTTGATCAATATAAACAGAGGAAAGCCTTAGAAGATCAAGAGGTGATAATGAATTTACTTATTTATTTATTTTTAAAAAGAAGAATAATTATAAATCAAGATTACCATTACTAATAACTAATCAGATTTTTTACTTCTTTATTTCACTCTTTTGACAAGCAAACTTTATTATGAGATTACTTCTGATTATTCCATCATTCTTTAAAGCCTCTTTCTGATATTCATCAAACTTTGATTCTCCTTTCCAATTACGAATGAAACATCCCATTCATTTATTGATCTTGAGACTATGGTCTCTCCCAAATTCTTACTGAAGATGGGGAAGGTCAGCACCATAGTTCATACAGAAGTAAATAAATTTTTCTTTATAGAGACAGAAGACTCAGAATATGAATATTCTTTATATTATAGAATTATTATTAAGTCTACATGGTGAACAATAAAAGGCTAATTACATCTATACATGAAGCACTTGATCTCATTCCATTTCATAATCCACCCTGTTTGTTGTAGATATACATTAAGCTATCATCGAGTACTGGGGCTATAACCATACAGTTTGTGAGTGGACTAAAATAATCATGCTCACATTTCAAGTTGGACAATAAGTATCTTACCGAATTTTAAAGAAATTCATCCAGCCATTCTAGCAAGAGATTTCAGGAGTCATGTTTGATGTTTGGAAATAGAAATGAAAAAAGAATGGGTCCGTTTTTTTTTTAAGTTAGATCATAAATATGATAAATACCACCTTTTATGGAAATCCATCAGCCATTTTAATGTGATGCTCATTCATTGTAAGGATAGTTCTAACATCTACAGGGTGTGTGCGTCACTTATTGGAGAACACTCATTTTAGAGAATATAAGTGGCCCAAACTGTAACAAACTTTTTTTTTTTTTTTTTTTTTGCAGGCCCTACATGGAAGCTTCAAATCTAACACATGGTATCTGGAAATATTAGTGTTTCAATTAATATCTTCTTGTAAAACTATGACAGTAAAATCACTTTAAGATTAATTCCCCTGAGCTTGCATAATACAGAATAAAGAAGCGGTTCACTCTTTGTTTGTCAGAATGTAAGAATTACCTCGTGACCTTGGAGTTGGCTTATGTATGTCAATAAATTGATTGGCTAACAAATTATCTCTTTCACAATAATTTCTGAAACAGCACTCACTTTTTTAGAGGTTCAGTTGTGTCAGTAAATTTCACTTTTGAAGATCTGACTCAGCTCTTAGTGACTGCCAGTCCTCTAAACCTTCCACTTGGCAAGTTGTGGCCGGCAAATATGTAATTATTTTGTTCTGTCATTATCAAGTTTCTTCTTCAGATATTCTCTGTCTTTGATTCAGTAAAATAATTGTCTCAAGCTCTTTCATTGTTTATACAGTAGAACCCTGCAAATCCAAAATTTCAGAAAATTCAAACAGAATCTTTAATGCAGGAAAAAATTTAATCTCTTGCAATATACAGGAAGTACAGTATTTAATCATAGCACTGTACATATTATTAAAATAACAAATTTAAGGTAGTATTTAGTGGAGTGCAATATCACTATAGTATTTTAATTTACATACCTGTATTTTAATGAACTGCCAGATCCCACGTCTCTTTTTCCACCAATCTAACCAACCATTGCTTGCAGTAAATGTTGAATTGCCATTCATTAGTTTGTTGAGCTGCAATGCCTATTCTTGAATTAATGTGCCGCTAATAGGAACTCCCTTTTTCCTTTCATGTGCAAACCGTAAGAAAGTCGCTTCAATTTTATCATGCACTGACACGGTGAGGTTGTGGCATTATTCTAATGTATTTTCACTCATCATGTTTCAAATTTTTTCAATTTTTCCACGATTTCTTTTCAAGTCACTGATAGTGGCTTTCCCTACACCAGATTCAATAGCTAATTTTGTAGCACTTTCTCCCTTGCCCAGTCGCTTGAGAACTTCCACTTCTTCTTTTAATGTGCACGAGCTTTGTTTCCGTTTCTTGTCATTTTATTTTACGATGTTACAACAACGAAACACTAGATTTATATTCACTTAATTTAAAATTAAAATGATAAATACGTAACTATAACTCGTCCTGATTTACTCTGTATTGTAGACTATTGGTAACAAAAGCCAACTGAAAAGTATGCAACACTGGCATACTGAAGATACTGCTACTGTTCACATGATCGGCTACTGTCTTTTCACTGCAAGCAATCGCTGCGCTGTTCTTTCCTCATCCCCACAAGGTCAAACAGTCCTCCTCCTTCTGTCTCACCATTACGCTATGTTGCCAAGTGGGTGCTAATACCATAGCTGTAACTGTATAGGCCTACCATGTAGAGTACTAATATGTTTTTTTCGGATAATCCGAACATTTCTGAATCCTGAACAGACCACAGCCCTAATTAGTTCGGATTTCCAAGGTTCTACTGTATTTCAGAATCTTTCAAAATTAATCAAATATCTTTTTGAGAGAGAGCATTGAAATTGCCATACTTGACAAACAATTTGTTAGAAAAAAGAGCTGAATAAAAAAAAAAAACTGTTGGCTAAAAGTAGACCTTGAAAATTTAAAATTGACCAATAAAATAAGTTTCTTTTTTTGCCTCTCGTTGAGTAGAAAATTATAGATTCAGGTAGAGCATTAAATACAGAAGGAAGTCAATTATTTAGTACTTCAGAGAGTGTACCCTTATACATCAATCTGCTTGTATGACAGAAATATGGAAACATAAATGGTAAGTCATACTGACTTGAAAGGATAATGGAACCTCTGTAGTCATCAGTATGATTCGCTGCTTTGACTGGACTTCTCCTATGCCCTGTGGGGAAGTTCACTGCACAATCAATATTGTGATATTTTCATATACAATTGAGGTATTCAGTAGAATCATATTTCAAAGCTTACTTAATTTTTTATTAAGATGATTTTACTGGCGTTGATAACTATAATTCAGACTACACATACTATCCCAGCTAATTTTTATTCATTTCTTGCACAATTCCACAGTATTATCACTTGCAGTTTTGTAGCTGTTCAAAATAAGATCTACTTGTCAGTTCAACTTCTTATGAAGTTTTAAAACATCATACTGATGAACAGAGCTGAAAATATTATTATGAAAGAATTCTAATAGTGTATGGTCTCTCTTTAAATTCAGTTTGTAAATTCCTTTGAATTGTTAGTTTTATTGAAATGTAATCAAATGAAACTTTTGAAATTGTAGAAGTTAAGTTACATTCCAAATTGTTTTCATTTTAAAGGGATCATCAAAGCTTTTTGATCAACTAAAATGGCCTGGAGTATTCAAAGTAATTCATAGGTAATAATAGGTAGTAATGTTATGTCCTTTTTTTTTTTTTTTTTTTTTTTCATATAACAAAGAATGAAAAAATAGATACATCTTCTAAGACTTCCACTTTACCAAAAACTAAAACAAGGCATATGAAGCAGCGTCCTAAATCCCTCCACGAGTCAGCCCTGCCATCTTCAGAAAGAAGTTCGACTCTGAATCTTTCAAGCACCGGAAGTAGGGGTTCCCAGCAAAACCTGGCAGGTAGGGAATAAGTAGTTAATTTTTTAAATTAACCAACTTAAGTAAATGTTTTCCATTAGATAATTTAGAAATTCAATAAGAATAGATATCTTGGAGTAATTTATTCACAAGATTGTTTGTGCTCTTCGAATTAGCTATCATTAATTTTTAACAGCTAATGTTCTTTTAATAAAACAACATGCTTCACTGCAAACTTAATGCCAAAAATTATCAACAGGTGGTAGCAATACAACAGAAAAGCATAAGCTATCCAAGTAGATTAAAAGAGCAAATTTAATTCACCATTTGATTTTAGCCTGTGTTGTATGTTGGATTGCTGGACTACGCTTAACTGGAACTAGAACTGGACTGGAAAGGATTAAGTGATCTGAGTCTGCTTTTGTAACTGATGATAATCTATCTTCAAAAAATCTTCTCAATATAATGTTGTGATCTCTGCATTTTGAATAGCAAAACTGAAGTAACAATAGTGTATCAGATATGACCTTACAGGAGGCTTCATTACTTAAGAGTCTTGCAAAGTTATTTTATTTTTTTAAGTTATTTCAATAAGTTATTCTTATTTGAGCATAGATGTGCTTTTGTGAAGAAAGCACTAATTTTTCTAATTGAAAGTAGAAAATTCACTTCGTTTTTTTTTTTTTTTTTTTTTTTTTTTTTTTTTTGTCCAGTGATAAATTGAATAAGTTCTTAAATCTGGAAGTAAACCATTTAACTGATGAGAGAATAATCAAATGCACTTAGCACTTTTTTATGTTGAAAATTCTACTAATATCAGTTTATTCTTCGTCAAATAAAATTGTGTAAAATTTCATACCAATTTATTCAGTAAGCCTAAAAAAACTGTATGTATGCTAGTAGACTATCTTAGATTTACTTTTTCCTTTTGTAAATCTTTGTAATCTGAAGTCTACTTTTCTGTGTTTTACGTGCCTCTGTTTCACTGAATTGAAAATCATAACAAGCATTTTATGCTTAATAAATGTCATTTTAATGAATCTGCTATCATCGGAAACAGAGTATTGTAGTACCTTGTCCATTTATTATTCATTTCTTACTCCTTTCTATAACAGGACTAGAAATGGAGGTGTGTGATATTCTGTTACAATATAACTAAATATGTAAGTATTTAATAATGTTAAAGGCTTTTTTTTTAACTAATTATAAGGAAACTTCAAATTATAATGGAATTGCTTTTATTAGGTCCAGGTAGTGATACTAGTAGCAGCCTCTCATTTCGGTATGGGGATACAGATTCTGGCCTTGGAAGGAACACTCCTCCCAGGCGGGCCCCTAGCCCAGGTCATGCCCCTTACTATCGTCATCCTTTGTCACCATCTTCAGGTCCTCCAAGTTTGCCACCTGGACTTGTGTCACGCCATGGAGGACCTATTAGTGACACAGCTAGTGATACGTGTTCCACTACTTCCTCCACTCTCGAGTATACAGGTTAGTTTAAATTTCAGTAAAAGTGTTACAAAAAAAAAATGTTTTATAATAAAATGATAAACAAAAATGTATTAAAGATTTTATTCAGAGCGTATGAATTCTCTTAAATGACAAATCATTCGACAGAAGGAAATAAAATGTAGTGAAGAATATCTTTTACAACTGCCATTGCAGAAGTTGAATTGTGTTTGAGATCAATGTTTACTGTGGTTATTGATGGTCACTGTAGTTTTTTATTAGTCTGAAAGAAAATTGTACAGAAATTGTTTTCTTTTGGACCAGATCCTCAGTTGGTTAATAAATTATACAATTACTGTATTACAGTCTGTTAAGGAAAGTGTTATTGATTTTTCTTCCCTTTTCATATTACATTATGCATGTTAAACCTTCTGTTATTATTAAGTTTTCGACTTTTCGTTAGGTCTTATGCCTTTATTAAATGCCTTCCGTGCTTAGCGCAAAGCTGGCCAAGGTAATTTTGCTGTATTGGTTACAGCGTTTTTTCTTTAGTTGTTTGCTTTAAACCGGGTCCCACTTTCCTGATGGGGAGGCGGGATCACAGGTATCGACGCATTCAGAGTTCCATTATCAAAGCTAAATCTGGCTGATGAGTCCTAATAAGGACGAAATAGCTATCCCAGATTGCTATTGATAATGGCTCAATGCGTTAAAAGCAAACAATTCTAATGAATTTGTGCATGTTATTGATTTTTCTTCCCTTTTCCTAAACATTTAAAAAATGCCTTATGAAAAGTTTTCTTAAGAATTTTAAGAAGCCTGTTCTTTTTATGAGTACTGGGATTCTGAAATATATTAGAATTTATTCTCATTAGCATCACAATGTAAACATTTGAATCTTTGGACTTTTTCCATTCCTTTACCTTGAACTGAAGAAGTTATTCTGTCTTTAAAAAGAAAAAGGAAAGACTTTCTTTACCTAATATCCTCAAGGCACACAACTTGCAAACTCTTTCAGTGATGTGTTTTTACAAACTCAAAGTCAAATGCAAACTATTGATCTTTACATTATATAAAAACTTTATTTATTTATTTAAATTATCTATGTTTATTCTACACAGTATATTCCCCCGCATGCATTTTCTATTCAGAATCCCAAGGGAATTTCAAACTCAAATATATGGACGTTATTCTCAGATTTCTCCACCAGCTTATTGTTGTCACTATTTCCATTCGTCTTTCCTTTGTAAGAAATGCAATTTTTCATTGTACTAGATTTTCTTTAGGGCACATTTGTCAACTTTACAAATCCTATGAAGTCAGACGATCTACGAAAAAGTGTTGTTATTTCAGATATTCTTTATAATCATCAGCTACACTTGTCAAGATTGGTTGTTTCTGATTCTATAGTTTTTGAGATAGTACACTGTTATACAAAATGGGTAATGTATTGATAATGTATTTTAAATAAATGGCTCTTTGTTCAAGGGTTCTCTGAAATCATGTCATACTTACTTTTTGAAGATTCTGGAGTTGAATGGAGTTTCTGTCACACCTCCAAAATGAAATCTTGTATTTAATCGACAGGAAATGAGGGAAATGTTAGTTTTAGATGACATTCTAATTGGTGTTGGCTAACTTCAATCATTAACCATCGCTATTTTGACAGCTGAGGTCCCAAAATTGTGTCAGTTGACTTTTGTAACTATGAAGAATGTAATAGGTTATTTTCTAGCAACAGAAGCTTCAAAAGAGATTACAAAGAAAGTAGGAAGCAAATGAAGGTTATTGTTGCATAAATGTATGAAAATAATAAAAAATTGCTTTCATTAAGAAAATAACAGTTGTGGTAAGGAATTAATTTCATTGAGTCCTTTCGCTGCTTCTAGCTCCTATCTTTTTCGCCTTTGTTTGAGTATACAGGTAGATGCTTTAGCCTTTTCAGGCCTTCTGCCTAAAGGTTATCAATTTCGAAGGAGTTCAGAGTATCTTTCTAATTTAAAATCCTCTCTCCGATGTCATTTCAGAGATTATCACCATGACCAGTCTTACAAAACTTTATCATCTGGCTATTACATAAAACGCAAATAATTCCATAGTAATCTACATATTATTATTATTTTTTTATTTTTTTTTGAAGTTGCAATGAAGGCTTTGCTTAATTATTTATTAAGAATTGCAAAGATTTATGTTTTATTTTATTTCTTCTCTCTTATTTCTTCTTTATAAAACTGTATCGATATAGCTAGCTTTTCCTTAAATAAAACTTTTAACCAATTAAATATATACCAATAAATTTGTTATATGTTTTATTTATTCTAAGAGAAATTATAAGATTATATCAAAATGAGCAAATGTTAATGAATGAAAATTACTTTTTAGGTCCAAAACTGTTCAAGCAGCCAGCTGCTAAGTCCAACAGAGGAATAATTATCAATGCTATTAACAGTGTCCTTGCTGGTGCAGTAAATCAGGAGACAAAAAAGAGAGCTCTTGAGGTAATTGACACCTATACATAGGAAATGCAATGACTTCTTGAATGTTTTATTTGTAATCTTACTTATGATTTAACACTAATGGTTTGTTGTTACATCATTTTTGTGCTTGTTTTTTCATTCAGCTTCATTAGATTGAAGTTTTTTATTCATTCAGTAATGTTTTTTCTTGTGAAATCTAAAGTAGTTTCTTAAGTTACTATTATTAGAAAACTAATGTAAGACATTGATATACATTATTCATGCTGGGCAGTAACGAATTAAAAGATGCCAAATTATTGGTTCTCTTGATTTTTTTTATTTATGTTTGAAGTATTTGATTTTTATTAAGTTCTTATTATTTGACAGAGCTGAGAAAAGTTTCATCGGAATTCCAAAACTCCATTAGCAGCAGTGTAACTCACTAATACTGCATTCAGAGAATCATTTGAATTGACTGTCGCAATATCATTCCACACTTTGCCCAATTCCCACGTCTTTATACAGAGATACCTTTCTACGTATGAAATTAAAATGATTGCTCTTGCCCAATACCAATTAGAACAAAACTTCTTTTGAATGTACAATTTCATTTATTCCTATAGAGGTATCTGCAATCAAATGACAGTTGTGGTATAAGATTGTGACAGTGAAGGCAAAATGTAACACATGAAAAGCAGAATTAAATTCTGTGGATGCAGTGTTGCTGAAAATGATTACACAAACTGCTGCTTCTGGAGTTTTGCAAGTTCTATGTACAAAACAGCCATTTAGCAGAAATACAGTGGTTAACATCCATTGGTAATAATTTGAATTAGGTGTGCACACACACACACACACACACAAAGAAGTACATTTTCACAGCCTTAAATTGTTGTATCTGCCCAGTTGTTGCATCCTTCCTAACATCCAGGTGATGATCAGAATTGTGAAAATATATATGTTTTTCTCTTTACAGCAGAACTGCAATTTTTCATGCTAATTGGAATTACATTATCTCAAATACCAACAAATTAAGATAATAAAGACTAATTATATTGTGCGCAGAGTCTAATAATAAAGCATTAACTGGTGTTTGAAATCTCTTCACCTTCATTTTTTTAATGCCTTTTTTTATTTATCTCTTCTGTTTGAGAGAATATATGTAATTCGAATTTTTGGATATTTCGAACTTTTTCTCTGGTCCCTTCAACTGCGAATTATCCAAGTTTTACTGTAATATTATTTGTAAGACATTAAAAATAAAAGCAGATGTGATTACATGTCACAATTTATTAATTAAAATTAATATTTTTTTAAAGACTTAAAATATCTTATTACTTTTTTTTAAAAAAAAAACAACATATTAAGTATAATGGACATTAATAGTGTGGTTTTTTTTTCTTCACAGGAAATTGCTCGGTCAGATAGCAAGCATTTCCTCATCTTATTTAGGGACTCAGGCTGCCAGTTTCGGGCACTGTACTCGTTTTCACCAGAAAAAGAGGAAGTATTTAAACTGTTTGGAACTGGTCCACGCCAGGTGTCTGAACAGATGATTGATCGTTATTACAAGTAAGCTGTTTATTTCTTAATATTTACATATAAGTTTTTAGTAAAATAGGTTTTTACATTTTTTAAGAGTCATTCAAATGAAAACAAGCCATGGAGCATAATGATATGCCAAATGGGTTTATTGCAGGATTCAAATGAAAACAAGCCATGGAGCATAGTGATAGGCCAAATGGGTTTATTGCAGGATTTTCAACACTGAAAAGAGGTAGTGCCACTGTAGTGTTATGACAGAAAGAGTAGCATGTGATGAGTCGCAAGCTGCATTTGTTCAGGACGTGCTATTATATCGTCCAAGGAATCATAATTGAAGCAATGAACATTGAACAGCAAGTGATTATTCTTTTTTTAACTGTGGAAGGTGTGGGGAATGCAGAAATCTATCGCCTCATGAGTAACGTGTACCAAAATGCATGTCTTAGTATTATTTTAAAGAATCGAATAAGCGGTATGAGATAGATGATAATCATTGACATAATTCGAGGTCACATTAAGCACCGTGCAACCAACGATGTTTCCGTATTGGAAGTTCACAGTCTCATTCGGAAAAACAGAAGAGTCATGGTAAAAGCACTTGCCTACAAAGTTAGAATAAGTGTTAAGAGTGTGCACACCATTATCAAGGATCTTCTGCAATATCGGATGATTTGGGTGCAGTGGGTTCTACACAACCTGGATTCTACACAGAGAGACATATTTGCTTGGATCTTCCTGAAAGATTTGCTTCGATATCAAATGAAAGGTCATCGTTTCATCGGCAGAATCATTGCAGGAGATAAACGTATCTTGCTAAGAAGCCCTTTGATTCGTTTTCATTTGAATGACCCTTATTAGATTGAGTAACCTTTTCCAGATGTTATTGGCTTGGACTACGAGTGATATATATTATATTATATATATATGTATATATATACGAGTGATTAGGATGATAAAATTGTCAAGTCTATTGAAATGCCTAATTGTTAATCAAATATTTCTGCAATTGTTTCACAAGTACAGTTTGATCATGAATAAAATTAAAGTTTAGTTAAAAACATAATAAAAACCACATTGCGTTTCAGCATTTTATAGACTCAATTGCCATTATTAATTGGGTCTATAAAAATTTTCATTTTACTTCCCTACCTTCTCCTTAATTCAGTCCTCTTCATTGTATCGAATAAAACATAATTCTTCTTTTCAAATAAATAAATACAGTAAAACCCTGTTATTACGCTCGTCAAGGGACCATGACCTACAAGCGTAATAAGCGGGATAGCGCTATAGACGGGGAATGATTTATGAGATGGGAAACATTTAGACACCATTTTACAGGAAACATACTTGATTCTGCAATAGATATAGTGCAAATGTGAGCTTATTTCCTATTAAAAAAATCTTTGATTGTGGTTTGCCGTGTGTGTGTGTTATTGTTATGATTATGACATTTTCAATGCGGTTCAAGTAACTAGTATTAACATCAATTGATACACCACTAGAAGCAACACTAATATATTTTCGGAGCAGATTTAGTGCACTGCCCGCTATTTCACGCGCCTTTTCTTGAATGATTGGGCCACTCAATGGTACTGATGCATCACGGGACTGATGAATCCATTCAATTAGAATTTCCTCGGCATCTTCATATTTTCCACACTTTACTTTTTTACGTTTGCAACCATCCTTCGCTGCATTGGTTATTCCATTCTTATTTTTTATTATTGTTCTCAGACTGGATGAGGGAATTCCTAGAGATTCTACGAAATCCTTCTGACTAAGTGTAGAATTCTCGTGTTACTTACAGAGAATTTGCAATTTTTCACTTATAGAAAGGGATTTCCGCTTCGACATTTTGCACTAACTTACTGTATCACAGACCCCCACTTCAAAGAGTTCAAAGATTCCCTCCTACCAGGGAAAGAAAAGAATCTTTACATTGTTACATTTCTTTTCGATACAAAATTTCCGATAAAAAAAAAAGCGCTACAAGCGGGATTTGAAGCGTTATAAGAGGGTAAAAGTATACAGAGTTACATAGAAAATTCCAGGGACCGTATGAAAGGAGCGTAAAAAACGGGATAGTGCTATAAGCGGGAGCGTAATAACGGGGTTTTACTGTAATATAAAAAGCAAATTTTCGGAACTGTTTGTCGTTCCTTTTTCAAGCTCGAAGACTTTTAGCTTGAAAAAGGAATGAAGAACAGTTCCGAAAATTTGTGTTTTATATTATTTATTATTTTAAGTTTAAATAAATAATTTGTTTGAGAAGAGGAATTATGTTTTATTCAATAAAATTTTAATTCTATCAAGTTGTGTGCTATCTAATTTTATTCATGATCAATTTACCTTTCACACTTTAAATAATAAGAGTATAATTTGATTGTTTGCATGACACACTAAAATCAAATTTTATATTGTCATTTCCTGCATACTCCCCACCCCTATTGTTTTCTCTCATATTTCCTTTTCTTTTCTTTTTTCCCTCTTTGTTGTGTTTTATTACAAACTTTATATGATCTTGTTATCCATCTTTCTCCATCATAAATAATAAAATAAAATAAAACACTTCAACCACATATTATAGCGAATTTTCAGGGTTTATTACCTATACCCCGAAAATTCGCTATAATATGTGATGAAGTGTTTTATTTTATTTTAAACATTGTATGAATTTTATGATTGAAATAATGAATTAAACATTACTCATACTACTTAATACACTTATTTTAAGCTTTTTATACACTATTTTTTTTTTCCGTCTTTTTTCTCCTTCCTCTTTATTTATATACATTTAGAGCTGTTTTATATATAAAAGAGAAATTTTTCAACATTATGTAACACAAAGGGGAAGCAGCTGTAGTACAGTTCTTATCAGTACCAAAGAAAAAAAAACTTTAAAATTTTTATTTTATGACTTAAAAAGAAGATTGTTTAATGAAATTAAACAATGATTAGAATTGCTTATCAAAAAAAATTAGCTAGAATCATCAAAATAATGGATGGGAGATAACAACATATTATTGTTGGATTATTTAGCATAATGCTACTTTCTGGAAAGCTTCAGCATTTCATTTGAATTTATACAAATTCAAGAATAGCCAATGTATGTCAAAGTATACAGATAGAAGATTCAAAATGATAGATAGACTTTGGAAGGTTAATATACAGTCATGGAAGTGGCTACATTACTTGGTTTCACCATTGTCTTAGCCAGTCTGCCTTTATTTGACCGATATCAGAATCATGAGGCAAAACTGATGGGTTACTGTCCATCAATAATTGAAAGCAATAATAGAGCTAACTGTCTAAAACCTGTTGAAAAAAAAAATGTTCTTACTATGTCCCTATTCCGTAGGCTATAGATGCAAATCCAATGACTTCAAGTTATTGTATGATTTTAATCTCTGAAATTTTATAAAGTATTATAGGGTAGCATCAGTAATATCATGCATTTAGGCTTCATTACCGTTACAAGAACAATGCTGTTCCCAAAAGACATTATAGGCAAGGACATATGGTATATTGCCAGGTTCCACAGTCTGACAGTGACTGCAAGTGCTTTCCAATCATGTTTCTGATATAGTTCATGAGGGATATAACTGAAGATATAATGTACACTAGTGTTTGTGAAAATTGCAATACCAATAAGGAACTCTCAAAATAGAAGGAAATTTAATACTCCAATTACTAATAGTGATTCAAACAAACGATTAAAGTTTCAGAGCAATGTAACAACAGTATAAAGAAATCAGTATGGTGTAAAGCCTTCACAAGCTGCAATAAGAGCTGCTATGTGCCGTGGATTCTTCCTGGGGAATCGCCTGCCAGGCTGCTTCTATCCGAGTCCACAGTTCATCGGTATTGGCTGCTGGATAACAATGATGGGCTAGTTGCCAAGTGACCATATCCCATACATGTTCAATAGGTGACATATCAAGCGAACATGCAGGCCAGGGAAGAAGAGGTATCTGCCTTGCTTCGAAAAGACCTGGACCTTTCTGGCAACATGTGGTCGGGCTTTGTCTTGTTGGAATATGGCTCCATGAGTGTGCTGAAGGAAGGGTATGACTTCAGCCTCCACAACTTTCCTGATGTAGCAGTTGCTGTTGAGATTGCCCACAATTCATAGCAGCCAAGATCGCCTAAGATACCCAATTGCTCCCGAAACCATCATGCCTATCGTTCGTGCAGTATGATGCTGGACAATGCATTCTGGAAGGTGGCGCTCACCTTGATATCGTCTAATGCATATGAGGCCATCATTGTAATCCAAGTTGAAACGGAACTCGTCCGAAAGCACGACATGGTGCCAATGGGTGTGTTCGTGAGCCCATTGTAGCCTGAGGCATTGATGGTTCAGGCCCAAGGGAATCCTCCGCATAGGAATGCATGCACGCAGTCCTCTGCACAGTAACAACCGTGGAACCAGTGACAGACCGCTGCAGTGTTCCAATGTTTTGCTAACACTTGAGAAGAAGCTGAACGGTCTGTCACTGTCATGCGGATGAGGTGTCTATCATCCCATGGTATTGTCACAGTTTTTAGTCCACTTCCGAATTTTCGACTCGTCGTGTTCTCATTATTCCACTGCTTCCACACTCATTGCTGTCATGCCATTGATCCCCATAAGAGCAGTAGTTTCGCAGTATGAAAATCCTCCTTCTCGGAAGCTGATCATTCAGTGGAGTTCAAAATTCGTAACTTGCTTGTAATGAGTGCCCTTTGACGTCGACGAGGCATACTGACTCTAGTAGGCATGTGTACAGCTCACTGACGATGAAAAAACTACTCATTTGGATCCACAACAGTCCTCTACTTATATACTCTTACACGACAGTTCAAAGAGTGCTGCTAAGTCTAGGCATGTGCAATCATTCCCAAATTTTAATCATTTCCACATCATACCATACTTTACATTTCCTATTAGTTTCACTTCATTTGCATGTATCCTTTATGGTGTTCCATTTTTCACAAACATCAGTGTATATTAAAGAACATTCAACCTTCCTTGGGATGATATTAATAATGGTCGGGCATTACTTTTCCAGGATACGGCATTATAGATAAAAGGCAGCTATTTCCTTTGAATACCAAGCAACCCATTCTTCAAAAGGGAGTTAACACTTTAAAAGTGCTCCATGGATAAAAGTGTTTTTATGGCATCTGGACAAAGTAAAAAAAAAAAATGTTGCCCATAAACATAATAGAAGATAGCATTCAAAAATTACACCAAATTCATAGAAAAACTCAGCCTGAATTATCACCTCCTGAAACTGAATTTCTGAAAACAAAATGGTTGGTTGAGTATAAATATTGATTATGCCTACTTTGATATTTAGGATGAATCTGTGATGTGGTATGAAAACTATAGAAATGTGAGAAGGATCTAGAATGAATGATTGGTTGGCAATATTTGACTGAGTTACAAATGTATGATGGGATAGATGAAAGTTGAATAGGGATGACTGGAAAAAAGAATGGAGAGAATGTGTGGATGAGTATCAGAAAGTATTTTGAATTAATAGCTTTGTAAAAGGATGTATGAGAATAACTTATGACTTGAGCAAATACAGGGTGTGGCAGAGCAACTTCCTTATTTGAAACGCGCGCGCTGAAGCGACCGTTATTCCGAGAAGGGTGGGGTGGAGCTCATTTGAAAGAGCAGGACCTAACGTTTTCTGTCATGTAGGTTTAGGAACGATCATGCAGTGGACGAGGGAGGAGCGCACATTTGCCGTAGAGATGTACTTTTCAAGTGTCCGTTCAATCATTGCCACGCAACATGCATTCAGGAATCACTTTAATATCGCGCCCGTGGGTCGTATTTCTGATCGGAAATTAATTCTTTTATGGGTGGACAAATTTAGGAAAACCGGTGATGTGCAGAAAAAAAAACCTGGAGGTTCAAGAACTGTCAGGACACCCGAAAACATGGAGCAGTTAGGCAGTCATTTTTGCCAAAAATCCATATGATTGAAGATTTTTTTTTTTTTTACGAAAACTTGAAGAAATGGATGTGGGGATGTCTGGTTTCAGCAGGATGGTGCCACGGCCCATACGGCGCGAACATTGATGAATCTTTTGCGAGAACACTTCCCTGGATGCCTCATCTCCTTGCGGGGTGATGTTCAGTGGCCGAAGCGCTAGCCCGATTTAGCCCCATGTGATTTTTTTTTGCGGGGCTATCAACACAGACCTTCCAAGGACCCTGGCTCAACTGAAGAACAATATTCAAGGTGCTACAACATACCCGTCGATATGCTGGAACGAGTGGAGAGAAGCTTCAAAACTCGACTATCTCATTGACCAGAACGGAGGCCACCTTAGTGATATCATTTTTAAAACATAATAAAAAAAATACTTTAAATGTCTCTCTGTAACATAGAAAAAGCATTAAACTGATATCTCCTATACTGTTTGTGTTATTCATTTTTAAAATAAAAAAGTTGCAATGCCGCACCCTGTATTACGTACAGGGATGGGGAAAGAATGTTTTTTTTTTTTGTTGATATATGTGGTGAATGAATCATTTTTGCATCTCAGTTAATTGTAATGAGCATATGTCATCAACAGTCAGTCACAGCTTAGAGATTCAGAAAAATTGCTTATCCAGTTTTATTTTCTGAAGATATCAATTGCGAAAATGAAATCATTTTGAAGCTGCATTATGCAGATACTATTTGCATCAGAGTTCCAATACAATATTATTATTTTAATAAGGTAATAGTTAAGTTTTCAAACAGAATTGAATTAATAATTAAACACTGACAAGGGTAAACTAAAAATATATAAGTTAATTGATATAAATGAATAAATGTCACTTGCTGTGCATAGGTAAAAATGAGTAAATACAAATCTGACAGTTTGTTCTTTATAAGGGTAGAGGAACCAATCAGACATGGAACAACAACAAGAACATAATGGACAGATGACCTATTTAACTTAAAGTATAATCATTTACTGTTCAACCCATGGTGTGCCCTTCAAATTTTATTGTATTCCCTTTTAAATATATATTTATCCTATATCCAATAAGTGCAATTTATTATTTGCCATTACTGATGCATATTAAGTCCCTTCTGATATTATTCCCTTTGTCTGCATTTTTTTTCTATTTAAATTTATCATTATCATATAGAAATAATACATTCGTGCATCTTGAACATACATTCTTGTATGAATGTGTGGAAGATTTTATTTTACACTTTTGTTAGATGTAGGTTCTTAGCATTTTATATTATTATTATTATTGGTGATTCTCCTGTTTTCACTTTGTATTAATTGTCTACTATTCTTTGATCTTTGCAGGTATAACTCTGGTGGCAAGAGCTTCATGGAAATTCAGACGAAGCATTTGACTGTCACCATTGATGCCTTTACCATTCATAATAGCCTGTGGCAAGGAAAGAAAGCTGCTCTTCCTAAAAAAGATTATTTCTAACGTCAAAGTTTGGATATTTCATAAATTTATAGCATAATTCTTTTTATAATCAATGTGAATTGTCTGTGTTCAGCATGGAAGCTTTGTTTCATATATTTATCTAGAAGTGGATGTATTTTAATTTGACTAACATTTTATGATTTCAATAATTCCTTAATACTAAAAGGCATTATATTTGTTTGAATCATGGTTGTCTCCTTCGTAAAATTCATCACTTTACAACTATCCAAATATACCTTTAATATTCAGTTACTCCTCATGTCTTTCTTACTTTGGAATGATAATTCAAAGGAATACTTTGATGTATAAAGACAAATTATTAATGTAGGCATTTTTTTTAAGCCTCAATAAAATTAAATCGTCTACTTTAATTTTAAATTATATATTGTTTAAAATACTTTCAAAGGAATTTCCATTATATTTATTTTATTTCAGTGTTCAGTTAAATTAATCCTTTGGAGCCAAATAATATTATCAACTCAGAAGTCATCTTTTATTAATTTGAAATTTTCTTATAAGAACTATTATGGTTACTGTGGACTTAGAAGCTTTCTTATTTTTTTTAATAATACGGAACAAATATGTTTAAGAAACTTAGATCTCTTGTTTAGATGCAAGAAAACTGGCAGCTTTGATGATTGTCATCTGGAGTCCCTTTTTGGAACCCTATCTTACATTGATATGTTTAAATTCTATAAGAATGTTTCCAAACACTGAGAGTTGTGTTAATAATGGCTGCTTTTTTTATAAACACACAAATAGTTGGACTTAAAGCCAGAATCAAGTTAATGGAAATAATCCAAGTGAAAAATTAAAACTTCCTACGCTTCCACATGCAAAATTATGATCTTTTCCTAATCTTTCCTGTACTGTCTATTATAACATTACTCACCATTCATAGAATAATCAGTGATAAGTCCTTTACTTATGATGTTAAATGTTGCCCATATTAAATGAATAGTTTAAGTATGTCATACAAATCTTTGTTTTCAAATATAGAACTAGCATAATATTTATAATAGTGATGCATTTATAACAACTGTATATAGTTCCATTTCTTGTCTATATTTTTATTTATTTATTTATTATTATTTCCTTAGCAAAGAAACCTTCACTAATATGTTTATAATCAATAGAAATTTGTAAACGATTGGACTTTGGTTTTTGGTAATTTAGGTTTTTTTACTTTTATTTAATTTACTTAATCTCTTAAAGAGTTTTTATAATTAATGGTTGTTTTTTATCTTTGCTTCATATGTAATTAATGGTTATCATTTAAAATCATTTCTCTCATTGGAAAGGGTTAAAGAATTACTTAGAAAATCATAGTTTTTTCATTAGGAAGTAACTTTTTTTCAGTTACTTTAAAATGAAATTTGTGCCAAATATTCATTAGAATTTCATATTACATCTACTGTATTTCTTATTGTTTCATTTGTTTTTTTCTTTCTCGCTTGAGGAATCGACTTGTTTCCCTATTGCTATCTTACTATGGATTGTTTAGAATTTCAATTTTCTCTTCTTTCTGGGATGTAAGTTTATAGTTGAAATGTCAGTCCTTGAAAGAATTATTAGACACACCTTTGGAGACTAAGAAGAGAATTAGGAGAACCTTCATTTAGGATGAGCAGGATTGAATGTAATGAGAAACTAGTTGTAAATTTTTGAATCAAATATTTGAACTAGCTTTACTACTCTGAACTCCACTACTACTTAAAGAGTTTATGAAAACAATTGTTTTCAATAGTCTGTCTATTCCATTGTTGTGAATTACATTAATCATCATCATTTTTTTTATACAGTTTTATTACTATACATGGCTGCATTCTTTCTAGAAATGAAACATAATTTTTGTAAGAAAATGATTCAGTGTTTTGTAAAAACGTTTTTAAATTTGGTAATAATGTATGGTTTCAATTCTAAATCTTTATTGGAAGTATTTTTCATTATCCGCTTTTATGTTTAATGTTGCCAACAGGAGTAGCTTTGCATTTAATTCTGATTTTTATAATTTAGAAAATTAAAAAAAAAGAAAGTATACTGTTAATATCTGTTTATTATTGGAAGTTGATCTTTGTTTTATATTTAATAGGTAAATTTAGATCAGAGCCTTAAGGAATCCCTTAAGAAAATAAATAAATAAACCTCACACATATTACACAATTTAGTTCAACAACCAGTATTTCAACATTTAGAATCTGAAATCAAACAATTTAAATTTATTCTATGTAGTTCTTCTACGATGCTGTAGTGTATCAATATACAAAGAGAAGTGTAAATAGTGTAATTAAACATAATTATTTTCAAAATTGATTCTTAAATTTAACTTCTAATTATACAATATAATTTACTTTCATTTACAAATGTACAGTTTATTGTTCATCTTTTTTTTTTATTATTATCATTATTATTATTATAGTTTGTAAATGTTAGGATAATTTTTGTCTGTTTAAAAGTAATTGAACTATAGGTATTTTTTAAGATGTTTTCTACCTCTTATTGTTGTGAGGGAAACAGAAAAATTGTGATTTTTAATAAGAAGCATTTTTATATTTTCTCTCAAGAATACTGAGTATATTTGAGTGAAAATTTAATAAATTAATGCTTTGATTTGCATAATTTCTATCACATATTTTTCTTTATTAAATTACATACACTTAGGTTCATGCTTATAAAAGATTCCACCACAAATACAAAGTTTAATATCTTGCAGCTTCTTCATCCCTTTTGTAATTGAAATTCATTGAAACACTTAGTAGTCACAAACTTCACAAGAAAAAATTAAAAGACATCATTGGAAGCAATGAAATGAAGCTGACTTAGGAGAAAAGTAGTTTTTTAATGTAGTTGTATTCCATTTTAATTGTCAGTTAATCAGAAAAAGATTGAGAACTCTTCTTTTTACAGTCATTGTTTCCATTCTCTCTCTCTCAGTATTCAACAATTGGTTTAAAAAGACTGCTTTTGCTGTTAATAGTAAATCCTTTCGTGGACTTCTAAATCCATACACAGCTATCATCAGTAGCCTTTCTCTATATATTAATAACTATTATTATTATTATTTACTTTTTTTTAGATTAGTTAATTATTTTAATTCTTAGCAATTAAATGAGGAAAACAAGTCTACTGCCTACTAATAGCCATTGGTAGTTATGGTTGTATAAGTTGCATATAGTGTTGATCTCTGTCCACAATCAATAAAAATATACATATTTAATCAGAATTTTATATATATATATTATTTATGATTTTTTTCCCTTGTAGATGTGTTATATATATTAAAAAAAAAAAGGTGGGGTAAAATGGACAGAGTCCATGCTGAACACAAGACGGCATTTGTTATGAATGATAATTGTGTTGGAGGTGGAAAAATCTCTGGCAATTATAATTAAGTTATGAATGTAGTTATGGCAAACTATGTTTTTATATTTGTATATAAAGAAAATTTGAAGAATTGAGTGTGTTTGTTAAGGATTTATTAGTTTTGTCAATTTATTATCTGGAAGTTTAATTGTGAAAATTTTATTGAATGTTTGC
Organism: Thereuonema tuberculata; assembly: GCA_023159025.1. Lineage (NCBI taxonomy): Eukaryota > Metazoa > Arthropoda > Chilopoda > Scutigeromorpha > Scutigeridae > Thereuonema > Thereuonema tuberculata. Next base: position 16,253 of record JAFIDM010028794.1, on the reverse strand, counting down.
AAGTTCGTTTAATTTTAAAAAGAACTTTAGTTTAATTTGAAGTCGGGAACTTGTGTAGGTTTTTAGTCTACCTTTAATAGGCTGAAAAACATTCCAGTGAATTAAGAATGGAAAAAGTATTGAAGTATTAAGAAATGTGACATTTCAACAAAATATATTATGAGAATCTATGCCTTCCTGATAGTTAAGTTGTAGGTTTTATACATGTATTTGAAATTACGTGAAAATTCGATTGTTATGATTGATTATAAGTGAATAATTTTGTATAAAATAATAACAATAATAAAAAAAATAATAGCTTTTTTCTCCCAAGTACATTATCATGCTCTAACTGAAAAACAAATGTAATCATTAGAATGATACTATTGAATGAAATGATTCAGTTTGAGTCTCTTCTCCATCCTCTCGTTTAAACAATTTGCAAAATTGAAGACCTTGAACAACTGCTGTGAGCACTTTTGAGACTTTTAAGTCTAAGCACGTACATTTTATATCAACAAAATACCATCGTGGATTAAGTGATTGAAAATCAAATGTCAGGTTGAACACTGGCTTCTGAATTCAGGAATTAGACCTGACCTTTACATTTGATAAAAATTATTGTAAACATTTGTGAAAATGAAAGAAATTCATAAAAAGAAAAAAGTAGTAGAAAGGGAGGTTTAGTACCAATCTAATGGTTACGTTTATTAGGATATAACAAGAAGTTGGTTTTATATATTTTACTTTTCAGGTTGCTAGTAAAATGAGTTGCCATTTAGTGGTGATATATCCTTCTAAATTTAAATTCATTGATTTGGATTAAACTCATTATTGTGACTCTAAAGTTTAAAAAAAAAAAAAATAGGGTAACAGACGAGTTTGATTCATTCACTATTGTTGTTTTATTTGTTAGAAAAAGAAGGAAAAAGTGAATAAACTGCTTAGATTTTTCTTTACTAATTTATGTAATATTAATACTGTACAGATTATAGCTTTAAATTTGATTCACGAATATTGTACATAATTGTACTAACTTATAGGAAACTTGGAGGAAAACTTGCTTTTTCTGTGTTGCCTTGTTACTACTGCATAATAAAACAACCAATTGTTCAGTGAGAACTTCATCTTCATGTGTTGGGCATAGTAGTAATAATATAGGCAAATATGGAGTTCTTTTTGGCCTATTGTGTTATGTGATGGATACTAGGTGGCATGGAAAAAGACCTTTTTGTTGTGTATATATTTACTGTATGTCTGCCTGTACATTTCTGCAGTTCCTCCTGTTCTTCTGTGTTATCAGGAATATTTTGATACATAGGTGAAAAATGTATTGTGAAAAAAAACCACTCAACAGTTAATTGGAGTATTTTTGTAGTCCTCGTACAGTTGAGGAAAGGGGGGGGGAGGGTCCAATGAGATGTAACTATAAAAGTTGGTCTTTTGAAAAAATAATTTGAACTTCTTTTTCCTCCTCTTCTTCTTTTTTTCCCCTCCATATTTTTATGAAAAATCTTCATAATGATCTTCAAATAAAATGATGTCTGAAAGACGTTAAGCAATTCCATCAATGAATAACCAAGTCCAAATGGTTTTCCTGATGACTCAACTTGCATTCTTTGTTGAAAACTATCTTCCAAAAACATAATACCTTGATCTGGTTTTATTCCTAAAGCCAGGGATTTTTTTTTTAATTTTCTTTGCACTTCTAATACTGAATTTTTATTATTGCATGATTTGCTGATACACATCGATGAGATGAATCCATGTTGTTGTTCAAATGAAACAGTTGAAAGATCATTTCATGTTCAGATTTGCGATTTCCATTTAAGGAAAAGAAAAACTGATAAATTAGCCAACTAATTTAGTTGTGATCATTTTGTTTGCATGTCTTCTTACCAATAGTTATTTTACAAGGGTCAGAGATTGCAGTCCTTGTTTGATTTGCTGTTGAGGAAGTTTGACAAAGAATCAAAATCACAATATCCAGACTAATAGTTTGAAATAATTAGTTTCGCAGAATGTAAGTTGGCATCATTATCGTTAGTAGTTGCTTTTTTACTTCTTCTCATAGTGCTAATGTGTGTAATTCATGCAGTTGTAGTTTGAATCGTATCATCTCCAATATTCATAAATCACTCATGATCAGGGAGTGCAGCTAACATTTAAGATCAACAAGGATTTATCTCATAAAATATACGGCCATAGATAAGCATAATTTTATTATTTTTAAAACCTTAAAATACTTCCAGTTCTTTTCTGTTTCCTGCTTTTTATTTGTTTTCATGAAAGTACTTCAGATTCTTTTAAGTTTATATATTTTGTTTTATGATCCTCTAAACTTCGCATCTCATGTAAAGGGGTAAATAGTACTTTGTTTCCCAAAGTAATTAGTAACTAGAGAACAGAAATTGTCCATATCTCTTTCATTTTAACCAACATTAATACTTTTTTTTTTTTTTGTGTATTACAACTTAACAAGGTTTGTAGTTTATTAAGGGTGCTTATTAAGTTGATCAAGCAAGAATAGTTAACTTCTATTTCATTGTTTTGTCATGAACTATCAGTGATTGACATTTTTGTATTTAAGTTTACACAGACACAAAAAATTTTAACTTTTAAATTTTTAGAAAAAAAAAACAACAACAACAATATCTTGTTAGTGTATTTGCATATATGTAATTTGAAAGGGTAAAATGTGAATCCAATGTATATAAAGTTATTTATATTTAATAAAATAGCCTAAACTGAAATGAAATGTGGTGTATGAGTGCATGAAAAGCAACACTACTCTTTAGGGGAAAAATGAGTTGGTTTTTTGTTCAGATTTTGTATTATTAATATTTAATAATAGTGTTTATAAACAGTGTATTTGCAGAGCTTTCACTGTTGCTAATGGCCAATAAAAGCTATTTACAAAATGTACCTTCACTGTTTTCTTTATATATAATTGATATGAAAGTATTAAGACATCATTGCAGCTACATAACATTAATATCATGTCACACATTTTATTTCTTTTTAGAATGAATAATTGATCAAAAAGTATTCAATATTTTTTTTTCTTTCTTATTTAGTTAGGGACCTCCTGAAGCAGAAATAATTTCAGTTTTAATCCAGATGAAAGTTTTACCAATTATGTATTATGCAAAATTTGGAATTGCTGAGATGTCATCGGCATTTTTTTTATATATAAATAAAAAAGAATGAATGAAAAATAAATGGATAAAAACAAACATTTTAGAAGGTTAAAAGCTAAAAAAGTTTTCTATAAAAATAAAGAAAAATATTCAGCTTCCAATAACTTCATTTTTTAATCCTTTTCAGTGTTATTTTGTTAATGTAAGTAAGCTATTTTGAAACAATTAATTATTTCACTAACTCATTTGCAGTGGGAGAAGAGAAATGTCAGCTGTAACACCTTCCCATTTCTTTTTCTCAAAAACTTTCTTCTTTATAATGAAGATCTTTTATGGCAACATCTGAATAAGATCTGGAACTTGAAATAAGGGAATGTTGAAAATTACTCTTTATTACCTTGGACAAGCAGTAATGGAGATTTGGGAAAACATTGAATATTGGCCTACGAGTAATAACAACAGTGATTAGCAGATTGTGTTCCAGGATGAGCTATGCTTGATGTAAGCTATAATTTCCATATATAGAGGGTTGAGGCAGATGAAACTGAAAAATTTCGAACCAGCCTATACTCTGCCTGATACAATATATCACATGCAGCAATGTAGTACATATGAAGAAGCCATTGTTATTCAATAACAGTAGGGATGGACGGGACCCGATATTTCGGGAAATTTTCGGGAAAATTATAATCCCGTTTATCGGGCGTGATTTGCTTTACTTCGGGATTTCTTCGGGACGGGATTTCGCGATTTATTTAAATTCAACAAAAGGCTTAATAATGCTGGGATTATTAATCCCGGCAACTGAAGACTAAAATAAATCATTGAGAAATACTCTGGACTATTTATTTTCCTTCTACCTCCCAATATTACATCAACAACAAAGTGTTTTCGTCATGGTGTTAGCGATCGACATGGTAAAGATGAAGATACATGGTAAAAAGTTTTGCAACAAAAAGTATAAAATGTCTTTGTTTGTTGTTATTATTGTCATCCATATCAAGTTTCAAAACCCGAACAACTACTTCCCATTTACTGAAGGAAGGACAATCCAATCCCGATTTTTGAGAGGGAAAAAAAATCCCGTCCATCCCTAAATAACAATGATACAACTCTTCAATTGCTGAATAGACTTAGTCTGCGAAAATAATGCTGTTCTAGGGAGGTTACATCTATACCCTTTCTGATGTCAAAATGTCCTACAGTGTGATTCAAAACAGTGCTGCAACAAAGGTTTGGTGGTCAGTAATGGTACCATTAGCCACATAATATAAAACCATTAACCCAACCCCCAGACCAAAGTAAAAACAGGAAACCAACATGACCACCTGCTACCATACAACCCATCAGGGCAATGGTCACACAAGAGAACACACCCATCCAATGTTGCGTGGCCAGCAGATTAAGAACATCACAACAGACTGGGATGTGTCATCCAAAACAACCTTGGCGTACACAAGGTCCACAAAGCACTTGGCCACAAACTCACTGAACAGCATATCCAAGAACGTTTCACCAATGCAAGAAAATGGTACAAACTGATACCTCGCGCATGACTGCTAAAAGTATGTCATCACATTGGACGAAGCATGGGGTACCTGTATATGACTATGAAAAGGTAAATCTGAATGAATTAACACAAGATCATCCACTTTTACATTTGGTGGATCAGAAGTCCATTTGTTTCTTTGCTGGAGAGTGTGATCATTTCTCCACAACTTCCAAAACTGTTGAGAACTCTGTTGAACGAGCTCCCAATGAGAAAGCCTGTTTAATTAATATTCAGTAAATCATATTCATCAGTAGAGACTAAAGTCTGACCAGCATTAGGTTGACTCTGGCCATTAGATGTTGTCGTCATTTTTCAGAATGAATTGATGTAAGAAGAAAAGTGAACATAACTGAAATAGATAACTCAAAACAATACATTACAAATGAAAGAGTCCATCTTTGACAAGATAGGCTAGGCTCAAATTAGCCTATTAATTTGACAGTGAATCTTGTTATTCCAGGAGAGGTTTAAAGAATAACAAAAAAATTTATTAAAAACATCAGATGATTTAATTCAAATAAGAATGCCTTTTGAGAAGAATGCTGATACTCTGGGACGGCCGTTTCGAGCTTGTTGGGCTCTCCTCAGCCAGTGCAAGACTCAAAAGGCATACGAGGGGAAGAATTGGGAATTCATGGTGGAGACAGTGACCCCTCAATGACTAAAAGCAAGAAAATAAAAAAAAAGAACAAAATCGGGAATACAAATCCTTGGGCAGCACTCAGGCTACCCACAAAAAGTATTTGACCTCAAAAAAAAAAAGGGAAAAAAATAATAATAAATAAATAAATAACAAGCCCTCTGATGGGTAAAAGAAAAGCAATTAATTTAAATAAGAATGCCTTTTTGAGTCGAGCTGATACTCTGGGACGGCCGTTTCGAGCTTGTTGGGCTCTCCTCAGCCAGAGCTAATCAGCCAATGCAAGACTTAATAGGCATACGAGGGGAAGAAATAGGAATTCATAATGAGGACAGTAACCCCTCAATGACTAAAAAAAAAAAAACAAGCTCGAAACGGCTTGTTTTCTTTTACCCATTAGAGGGTTTGTTATTTATTTATTTATTTATTTATTCTTTTTTTTTTTTTTTTTGTGGTCAAATACCTTTTGAGGTAGCCTGAGTGCTGCCCAAGAATTTGGATTCCACATTTTGTTCTTGCTTTTTATTTTCTTGCTTTTAGTCATTGAGGGGTCACTGTCTACACCATGAATTCCCAATTCTTCCCCTCGTATGCCTTTTGAGTCTTGCACTGGCTGATTACCTCTGGCTAAAGAGCACAAGAAGCTCGAAACCGGCCGTCCCAGAGTATCAGCTCGACTCAAAAAAAGCATTCTTATTTGAATTAATTGCTTTTCTTTTACCCATTAGAGGGTTTATTTATTTATTTATTTATTCCTTTTTTTTTATGGTTGAATACCTTTTGTGGTAGCCTGAGTGCTGCCCAAGGATTTGGATTCCACATTTTGTTCTTGTTTTTTATTTTCTTGTTTTTAGTCATTGAGGGGTCACTGTCTAAACCATGATTTCCCAATTCTTCCCCTCGTAAACGGCCGTCTCCATCATGAATCAGATGATTTAATTTACGGTAAAAATTAAGGTGTGAAATTAGGGTGGGTGGAGTGGAAAGCAGGATGAACAGACCAGGTATTTATTTTGAAGATTATAAAATACCAGTTTACTCATTTTTATCAATCAAGACTTTTATTCCATATAGGATTTACGTAGTACAAGTGGATAATTTCCAATTAACATCTTAACAATTTGTACTTTATTTCAAGGAAATTATAGTAATAAAATAAAATGAGATGTAAAATCAGAATTGTCCTTATCTTCGTCTTCAGATTTCAACCTTTGCAAAAAATTTTATGTACCATAACAATGTACATGTTTAAATTCATAATTAAGCTAAACATTGCTTGATTGTATTGATAATTTTATGTAGTGATTCACCAGTGAACTATTCTACATAGTCGCACTTAATCGTAAGTCTAGATGCAGAACTTTATGCTATGCTAATGATGTTATTATACATAAAGTCTGTAGATTGAATGATCAGTGCATATTTGTAAAAAAAAAAAGATGTAGGATTATAATTTGTAATTTTATTACAGAGGGTTGATTCCTTTATATCTGAACAAAGTTCACTGTGCCATGTATTTAAGGAAATCCACTACACAACCCCCAATTATGCTCAGTGTGACCACCCACGTTCTGGACTATTGTACTGCATCGTAGCTTCCATTGTAAGAATGTTGCAACATAAGGGATAAATGTCCCTCCAGACCTCTTCACCCACTTTCTATAAGCCAGTTAAACTGGTTGCTCAGCATTTTGCAAGTAAATTTAATAATCCAAACCCACAAATGAACAAGGACTTGCAGTGGATGACTTTTACAGGGATGACTGAAATCAGTTTTTTCAGATGGGTATAGATGGCAAGGGATGATTTGGAGGTTTGTCCGGAGTCTCTCCCCATAGGAATGGAAACTGTGTTTGTATCCTGTCCATAGAAACAAGAGATATCCTCCATGTTCATTAGTAATATCACATCGCTGAAAGTATGGGAAGTTGAAACTATGGTTTCAAGGCATGGAGGTAGCCATGATTGTTGCCTGTGTTGGTGATATGTTCGATTTCTTTCTGAAGGTCCGTTGGATGGGAGAAATATCTGAGGGCCCTCAGAAAGAAGTTGTACCAGATATTGTGTTTCTGCATGATGGGATGAGCGGATGTTTTTCATGGATGTAAATTTCTCCGTCCGTTAGTTTCCTGAAATAAGTTAAGTTAAAGTGTCCCTCGACAGGCTTTTGGGGCGCAGGAGGTAAGGCTCCCGGTGTTTCGTGACCAACGGGACGAAGTTGAGGTCGGGTGGTCAGCCCGACAACTGCTCGCCTTTAACTCCCGGGAATGAAACCCAGTACCCATTCCACACAGGGCTGGATAGACCCTAGGACCCGTCTGGAGGTGAAAGGAACATGGAAAATCCTGAAATACGTTAGTACGGAGAAATCAAGCTGATTGTTCCGTTTTTTTGACCAGGGTATCAAGGAATGCTAGTTTTCCGTTGGTTTCCTTTTCCTTTGTAATGGTGATATTGGGATAGGTCTTGTTGAATTCGTTAATGAAAATCTGGAACTGTCTTTCCGTGTGTAGCCAGACGATGAAAGTGTCATCAACGTACCTAATGTACAATTTTGATTTGTATGTTAGTTTTTTGAATAATTTGGTTTCCAGATGATCAAGAAAGATGTCTGCAAGAATAGGAGATAAAGATGAGCCCATGGGTAACCCTTCCTTTTGAAGAAAGAATTTGTTGTCGTTGGTGAAATAAGTGTGAGTGATGCAGAATGAAACTGCTGTTATCATATCCTCTATGAAAATGGGGTTAAGATCATGATCTTGTAACTTTTTTCGGAGAATTTGGAAGGTGTTTTCTCTGGGGACATTAGTAAAAAGGGAGCTGATGTCCAGGCTGTATAGTTTGTCAGTCGAAGATATTGGAATCTTCTCGATGATTTGAAGAAATTGGTGGGCATTTTTGAAGGTGTTTGGGGAAGACGGGAAAATTGGAGGGTTCGGGTAAGGAATTGAGAGAGTTTGTAGCAGGGGGATTTTCTAGCAGAGACGATGGGTCTAAGGGGTAAGTTGTTTTTGTAGATTTTAGGGAGTCCGAATATAAGGGGCTGGGGAGGGGGGATCATGTACCTTGAGACTTTTCCTGGTCGTGTCATCAAAGATGCTGGATTCTTTCAGAAGACGGAAGATCCCTTCTTGCACCTTAGGTGTTGGGTCAATTGGGATTGATGAAAAAGTGTTGTCATCCTCCAGTAATTGGTTTAACCTTTGGTGGTCGAGTGCTTGTGGCAGGATGACTATCTGGCTTCCTTTGTACAGTTTAATGATGAAGGCTTTGTCCTGGATTTTCCTTTTTATGGATTTGATGATAGAATGGTCCTGTTGTGGGGATTTTTATAACTGTCAGTTGCCCTTGATGGCAGTATCCAGCCATAACCATGAATCCCTATGGAAAATTTTCCTTGATCTGTGATACCCACTCAGATTGACCTTTTTCATCCATTGGACAATATGCTATGGCCTGAATTTTTCTGCAGTCTGAAAGGTAAATCCAAGCCTTGTCAAGGAAAACAATCACCTGCACAAGTACACACGCTATCTGCAATCCCTTCTGCTTGCTTTTGCTAATCTGAGACTGACTCGTGCAGGTTCTTGGCCATTGCTCGCTGTGTGGCTGGGTTTTCTTTTTGAGGCCATCGCTTGCAACCTTTGCAAGGAGGTTGGTGTCATCTTTGTTACCATCCTCAATCGGGTCTTTCATGATGATGGCTGTAATGCAACCTCACAGCCAGTCATCTTTTAGATTATGGAAGCCACTCTGGACTTACTAGTTGGAAATCCATACTCTTTACCCTGATTTAAAATCATAGAATACTAAAATTTTGCATGGAAAAGGGCCATTATGAACCTTTCCCAAAAGCAATTAATTTTAGGAGATCTCCTCTATCAACTGAAATATTAACTACACTAACAGAAAGTTCAATCTGAAGAGATTATATGAGTATGCATGCGTGACATTGTACTTCTCATGAGGGCATATGACAGTGCATTGCGTTTGTTCAGATATAGAGGAATCAAATTTCCGTATAATATGCTGTAATTGAATAATTTTTCATTGTTGTTTAATTAAAAACTATTTTTCTGAGTTAGAAAGTTTTCCTTTCTCTACAGTCGCAATAAATTTCAGCACATCATCTGCAAGAAGTTGGGGTTCTTCAAATGCAGCAAAATGTCCTCCTCTTGGAAACTTCGTATAAGAAACAATATTAGAGAAGGAATGTTGAGCCAGTGAATAAGGTAATGCTTGTATTTCATTTGGTAAAATAGCAAGACCTGTTGGAACATCAACTGTTATTCTGCAAGAAATAGAATCCAAACATGAGAAAGCAGAATTGATAATAAAATTGCAAGCATATTTTACATGAAAAGTTGAGACAAATGATTAGTTGAGTTTATTTTTATTTTGAATGAATCTTTATTCATAATGACTCTGTGTTCTCTCCAATAAAAACACTAACTGTGTCTGTTGTTCATGTTATTTCAACTTTGAAATTTATATAGTCTTTGAAAAAAATGCATTTTATTATGTGTTTCTCTGTTTAATGATATTTATCTTAGTATTACGCCACTACAGTGAGGTCAAGTTTCCCTGACTAGTGATTAGTATGTATTATGCTTACTACTGTACATTATCACACATTCTTTTTAGTAATGAAAATTTATTACTGCAAGTAATACTGACTATTCTACAATTCAATTAATAAATTCAATTTAATAAAACAAATTGAAGAAGGTAGTGAACCTGTAAGCAGACAAATTGACAATTTTAATATCAACTGGCAGTTTTTATTTTTGTGAACCTTGGAACATGCACTACACTGGTTTGGTTTTGTGTTCTTGACCTACCTTTAAAGATTGTACAGGGAATTTTGAATCACCCTGTAGAAATTAGTCCAAATATTAAAAAAAATAAAATAATAAAGAATAGAAAAAAATAAAAAAAAAGGTTCGTTGCTGCACTCGTGCTGGGATGAAGCAATGCTCAAGTGACTACTTCTGTTGCTTTGAGGCAGGGGCTAAAATAAACAGGGAAGTGTTGGCAGAAGCAAGATATCATCTTCATATGTCTTATATCTCCTGCTGTCAACAAATTAACACATCCTCTGTTTGTTAACCACTGCCATAAGGCAACAGAAGGCTTCATCCCGGCATGAGCTCAGCCATACCTTATAAATGCCCATAAATGTGCATTATGAAAATTCATAATACAATTTCAGGAAAATGAAGCTGCATCATTGAATAAAATTATAAATACATAAATTGGTTAGGTAGAAACCAACGATAGAACTGCAATCTTAAGGAAAATCTGCAGTAACTAACTCTTGCACTCATTGAGATACAGTAGCTCCTCATGAAGTACCTTGCAAACCATTGTCTGCGAAATCCTTCTGTTCTCACCACTGTCCTACTATTTATTCCTGGATCAGTGGCTACTGCATCAATAATTTGATTTCTCGTTTGGGTGTTGCAACACTTTCGGACCTTCCACTGTTTGCCTGTGGCTCAAATTTGCTCCTTTCTCTTGAGGCATCGATTTATAATAACAAATGTTGTATGGTGAGGTATGCACCTATCAGGGAAATGTTATTAGTACAGCTGATGTGTACATTTCCATGAGCCAGTCCATACATCAAATACATGTCTGCCATTTTAGAAAACGAATACTGACAGAAAAAAGAAAAAAATAATTCTTAAATGATAGATTCTATGCTAAATATGAGTGGCTCAAAAGTCACTCACATCACTCCTTATGTAGAATTAACATTCAATTGAATGTTAATAATACTAATTAAAAGTACTGAAACATTAAGATATTCTGAAAAAATATACACTTTGCAATATAAACATCATCTTTTATAATTATCTTTGAAATGCAGAGTAAACGTGCTTCCTTCTTTCAGTATTCTCAGTCAAATCTGATTATACGTTTTATTTGGTCCACCCATCTATCATTAAGATGTTTCCTTCTCTTATTCCTAGGAATCCCATATAGAATTTTTATTTTTATTTGCAGTTTTTTTACGGCAGTTATAATATCGTTCAGTCGTTTGCTCTCCGATCTAGACAATTCATTCCCAATCTTGTCTTGTAATTCCTGATACGCATATTTCTATGGCCTTTATTTTTTTTCAGTGTTTCCTTACAAAAATACTCAGTGCAATTTTAATTCCACAATTAAAAATTATTTAATTGTGGCAATTAAAAATATTGCCAAAATATTTCCATTATGATGATGATCTAGATCTTCAAAGACTGCAAGACCTTTTAGGGTTTTTTTAACTTTTTTTTTTTTTTTTTTTTTTTAAATAAATTAGCATTTTTTAGTGGAGATGTTGAATTACATGATTATTTGCTTCCTTTGTACTAAATTGCAGTTTTGTCTGTGGATGAAAGAACTGATATTAAATTGCTATTAAAATTAGTAGTTATCATTGTAGCTTTTCTATCTGCTATGACTTAAAAACAGTCTTCAGTGACTATTCTTTATCTGAATTTGACCCTACAACTTGACTTACTTGACTTATTTCCTGTCGCTCCTAATGGAGCATAGGGCAGCAGTAAAGACCTTCCATCTAGTTCTGTTGACCCTACAACACTTATTATTATTATTATTTTTATTTTTTTGGTATTTCTTTGCCTTATTGGAGGAAGTTTATCAGTTTCGTTTGCATGTTTTAATGAAACAGTTTCAGTTGTTTTATTTTTCTTTGCTAATAGGAGGATCCTGTTCTAGCAAAAATCAAAAGATTTCAAGATACTTACTTTGTCGCCTGTTTCCAAGCATCCGTCTGAAAACATTCTTTGTAGAATCGAACAGATGAAGTGATAGATCCAGAAACCCAGTAAATCATGACATTTGTAAGAAGTTCATCCAGGGTAAATTTTTCTGTTAAACCTCCATCAGGTCTGTTTCGAAATTTGAAATCTGTCCATGTAGAGAATTTCTCTAAGATGTAAGCAGCCAACCCAGCAGGAGAATCTCCAAGACCAACTCCTAAAGAACCAGAATTTTTTTTTAACAGTGCTACTAACATATCAAAAATGTATATAAATATAAAATGTATATGCAGAGGGGTCCAGAACTATGTACTCACTTTTTGATAATCTCTCGGGAACAAAATGACATATACGAACAATTCTTGCGCCATAGTGTAGTTCAATGATGATTTTGCAAGGAAATTTATCTGGTCTGACGAGGTGCTGTTCAAACTCAATGGTACTGTAAACAGTCACAATTGTGTGTGCTGGGCTCCTGTCAATCCACATGTTCGCATAGACAGGGAATCTACCAGGTGTTAATGTGATGGTATCTACCATCTTGAGGATTGATCAGCCCTTTCTTTTTTGAAGCTACTGTAACTGGTGAGACTTATCTCCACATGCTGCAAACATTGATTTTCCCTGCCATTCGAGAGATATTTGGTGATATTTTACCTACCAACGCGATGTCAGGGCATACTTGGTTGCCACTGTACCTGGACAATGGGTAGGTTGCAGAGGTGCCATTGAGTACCCACCACGGTCTCCAAACCTAACACCCTTGGACTTCTACCTGTGGGGGACCTTGAAGAATGAAGTTTATGGGCAAAAGCCAGCTACACTACGAGAACCATCAAAGCATCGTGCGCAGCCATCACACCAGACACGCTGACATCCGTAGTTCGCTCAGCAGTTGAGTGCCATTGATGCTGTACTGCCCTTGATGTTGGTCACTTTGAACACCTACAATGACTTGTGTGACCATTGCCATCTGTTGAGCAATTATTGAACTACACTATGGGGCAACAATTGTATGTCTATATCATTTTATTCCTGAGATATTGATTATCAAAGAGTGAGTACATAGTTCTGGACCCTTCTGTGTATATGTTACTTAGTAAACTATGAATTGCGTTGCCAATTGTTAAAAAAGCTTCTCCTCATGTCTGTTTAATTGGGGTGATCCAAATTGTACTGGACTACCTAATTTTGTAATTTATCAATTACATAATATCTCATTAGATAGAAATCATCTTAAGTGTTGAGAAATAAAAATGATAAAACTTCACAGATTAAGAAGAATGCTCAAAAATTCTTACCTATGGTATCTGGTTTGGTTGCTTGTATGTGCATGTAACCAGTTTCTTGCATTATGTCTAATATTTTTTCCTTTAATGGATACAGTTGTATATATTCAGATTCATCCACAACTAAAAATGGCAAATAATCTCCAATTAGCCATTTCAACCACTGACCATTTGTACCAACTGCTATTAAATTGAGATGAATGCCTTCAACTCTGAAATGATAAAATGAATTCAAATGCCTTCATTAAAAAAAAAAAGAATTTATTAAAATAAAAAATAAAAATATTTAGCATATTGTAACCTTCAGAGCTTAAGATTGTAGAAATGAATGGAGAAAATCCTGTCTGGCTCTGAGATTACTTATATTAATCTCGCATGTAAATTTTGAAAATGTGTATAGTCCGTTGAAGGAGTAACTAAAAATGGCTGGCATTATTTATATAATCATATTACATATTTTTTTTTGTTAATATTTTTTTAAATTTAATTTTGTAATTCTTTTGTTCTCTGAATTTGTAAATTTGGTGAGGGGAAATATATTAAGCAGAAAATACTCAGCATTTCATGCTGAGGTTAAATGCTAAATGGGGTCCTGCCTTAATCTTGTTTAATCTGCAATTCCTTGTGATCCAAGAAATTTCCAGAAGTTTGGGATTGGTTATTTTTTTCCCTGGTGCAGATATACACAGATATTTTGGTATCATAGCACTCTAGCAATTGATGGAAAGGAAACATAATCATAATTCACGCTAGTACCTCATAAGTAGTCCTTTAATTCACTGTCAGGCTGCAGTTGATGGATCTTTTCACTGAGACAGACAAGTAAACACACTATGAGTCTGTCATGAGAATTATCTAAACCATTCTGTTTGCAGAAACAGTCTATGGGTAAGGAGAAGCAAAGTCAAGAAGCTGCTGAAGTGCAAGATATGCACTGGATCCAGATTACTTCCTGAAACCCGACATCACTATCTCCCCATTTATCACATTGGAATGTACAGAAAGTAATGGACAAAGGAAAGCGTAAATTTTTTCTTTCAATGAATTTTACTCGTAATATTAATTGTTGTATCTCTCATGATTCTTGTTTTGTTTATTAAAATTTTCCTTTATTATATTAATTTATGTTGACTGGTTTGAATTCTTTCATGGTAAAGTTTATTCTAAATTAAATTAAATTATTCCATTAATATCTGTATCCACTGCCCTAAGATTCAAGTCTTTTGATAACTTAAGCTTCCATGTTTTCTCCGAGAACACATACAGGAGATTACAATATAAATACTAATATAGTGGTAAATCTTTGGTTTTAATATGCATTTGATTTTCTATTTTGATACAATAAAATTAATTAATTCCATAATAAAAGAGTCAATGTCTATAAACAATGACCACGTATAGCCAATCAGTTAAGACTGAAAATTACTTGTACAATGTGAACCTCTGTAGATTAGATACACTGAAGCTGAAAAGTTAAGCAACAAATACAAAAATGTACAGTATTGGGCAAAACAAACAGTAGTCAAAAACAGAAACCAGGAATGGGAGCAGTCAATATAATTAAATATCAGTTCCATAGCACTGGAACACCCTAACTTAGCATTATCCATCCAAGGTGTACATAATATGATCTAAGTGTATGGCGGACACACACTTCATACCTTTCCTGCAAATTTTCTACCATCTTTCTAAGTAATGGCTGTCTCATCATATGGCAGTAATGCGCAATCCTCTCCTTGAGTTCCTGAATAGTGTTCGGTGGAATACCCACTGCTTCAACATCTCCCAAAGATATGTGGCAGGTAGCATAAGATTGAGGGAATGGAAATTCTGGGAACCTTGAGACGAGATAGCCAGGAAAGTTTTCATGAAGAAACTGCCTGCATGCCACAGCTGTATGACAGGTAGCACCTGTTCCAAGTGATTCTCATTTGTTGTTACAGTTCTTGTGCACCCTTTAATCTATGGCAGCACACTTATCTGTCTGTCAAATATGTGATTGGCTCCAAGAATCACACTGTCACTTGGAAAATATTTCCAAAACTTAAGCTGAAACCTTCGGATATGCAAGGTCGGATCCTAGACCTTTAGAACAGTTGTAATATTCGACTAAAAATACCTTTTCTTCTGTGCTCAGAACCATTGCGTCAACTGATTCAAAACCTATCAGTTATTATACAGTTATATTCAAATACTATGACATTGTATCATGCTCTACTGTCTCATGGGGAGGTGGAATATTTCATTATTGTTTGTTTTGTCCAAAACTGTACATATCTATTAAGTGAGTAAAAACAGCATAAAAGTCATATATTGCAGATGTCAAATCTGCATCATTACCACACTTCAACCTATTACCTCATTTCAGAAACCACTTCAATTCATGTTTTATTCTTTTTCGACAAAGTTAAGGTTACCATTTTTTTTTGTTAAAAATGAATAGAAATAATTGCTTACATGAAAAATGAGGTGTTGAGCAATAGAACAACTTAAAGCTAGGACAAAGTTAATCAAAGGTAGCTAGACGGCTGGCTTCTGAACTTGTATCAAGCAGATCCTATGCTCTCCCAAAGAACTGTTCGTGGACAAATGAAGGGAAGATCATTACCTGCTTCTAATTTCAAGACATCTATTGATTTACGGTGGTTGGTTCAGACCTTTCTGTATCCACAGGACCAGCAGTTTCCCAGCAAAATGTGTCTCCGAAAGGTAAGTGTCATCTTTACACAAGACCAGCTAAATGTCCCTTTAACGTAATAACAAATATCAGGTAGTTGCAGATGAAATGGGAACATACGGCATTTGAACTTTAACGTTGCATAACTTTACCTGAATTTGTTGATTGTTAATAAAGTAAGAGCCATTGGCATCTACACAGCT
>JAFIDM010028793.1:0-37644 GCA_023159025.1 Thereuonema tuberculata | reverse complement strand
GTCCTGATTAAACCTTACCTGTGGATCAACTCAAATGCCAAGTACAATGCTCATAGGCATTCTATCCATTCAGTTACAATATCATTTCTAACTGATACAAGATGTCTTAATTCTGTCAGTGTTCATGATTGGCAATGAAATTTGAACTTGTAACTAAATATTCATAGAATAATAGTAATAAAATGTTTACAAGATAATGGGAAAATTCTGTCATTGTGTTAATCAGTCTTAGAAAAGGAAAAAACGAAGAGGAAGTTTGATCTTCTTATATCTGAATGCTTTGGGAACTAAGAATTTGGTTTAGCAAATATATAAGTTGGTCACTGCATAGTCTCCCAATTTTTCTTCAAAATTTTTTTGTAGATATTATATTTAAGAGATCATCTTGCTGATGATGGGGATCAAGAAATCCCGGAAACTGTTCAGGAACTTTTTTTAATGTATTATTTAAAAAAATCTTTTTAAAATTTTTTTTAAATTTTAATTAATTTTAATTTGATTTTGATTTTAATTTTAAATGTAAAGAATTTTTTAATGGATTCAGTGTGTAAATTGTATATATGAATTAAATATTTTAGAAAACACACATTAAAAATCAATTTAAGAGATGTAAAAAAAAAAAAAAAAAAAAAATGGTTTTGCAAGCATTGGTTTTAGATGAAAACTTTGCTGCTGTTTGAAAAATTGTGAAAACAGACAATACTTTCCTTCCTTCCTTTCTTTCTTTCTTTCTTTCTTTTTTTTTAATACAAAGCCTTTCTAATCAAAGTACATCAGTATATATATATATTTTAGAATAAGCATTTGTTAAGTGGTCAATTTTTGAGAAAAAATAATCATTAAAGATAACAAGCCACCATAATTAAATTACTGAACAAAACGTAAAACATTTGTAAGGAATAGCACTAGACATATCTGTAAACATTTTTTTATCCAAGAAACAATTTCATAATGTTATTTAATCAGTTATTTTCATTTTTTTTTAAAAGTTATTTGCATATTTTTGCTTCTACCTCCCTCAATTAAAATTAACATTTTGTTCTTAATATCTCTTTATTATAAGGGTGTTAACTTATTTATTTGCATGTTATTTGTTTTTACATTGGTTTCACCAAGCTGGAGAATTGGATAATTCCAGATGATGCAGGTTTAAAAATTAAACCTTTGAAAAGAGAACATACCTTTAAGAAGAGTATGTTAGGGAATACTAGTTAAAATATTGGAAAGCTGCGTAAAGACAAATTTGTGTTTTCGGTTTGCTTTTATTGTTGTGATTGTTATATCACCCTTTTTTTTTTTTTTCCTTTACCAATTATAACCTTTTCTACTTTTGTAATAGTTCCTTTTGAAAGTTAATAAGGATTTTTTTTTTATTAAAAACTAGGATAAAACAAGAAATGCTAGAAAAGAAGAAAGAAGAGGAGCGAGCCCGTCGACAAGCTATTCTTGATCAATATAAACAGAGGAAAGCCTTAGAAGATCAAGAGGTGATAATGAATTTACTTATTTATTTATTTTTAAAAAGAAGAATAATTATAAATCAAGATTACCATTACTAATAACTAATCAGATTTTTTACTTCTTTATTTCACTCTTTTGACAAGCAAACTTTATTATGAGATTACTTCTGATTATTCCATCATTCTTTAAAGCCTCTTTCTGATATTCATCAAACTTTGATTCTCCTTTCCAATTACGAATGAAACATCCCATTCATTTATTGATCTTGAGACTATGGTCTCTCCCAAATTCTTACTGAAGATGGGGAAGGTCAGCACCATAGTTCATACAGAAGTAAATAAATTTTTCTTTATAGAGACAGAAGACTCAGAATATGAATATTCTTTATATTATAGAATTATTATTAAGTCTACATGGTGAACAATAAAAGGCTAATTACATCTATACATGAAGCACTTGATCTCATTCCATTTCATAATCCACCCTGTTTGTTGTAGATATACATTAAGCTATCATCGAGTACTGGGGCTATAACCATACAGTTTGTGAGTGGACTAAAATAATCATGCTCACATTTCAAGTTGGACAATAAGTATCTTACCGAATTTTAAAGAAATTCATCCAGCCATTCTAGCAAGAGATTTCAGGAGTCATGTTTGATGTTTGGAAATAGAAATGAAAAAAGAATGGGTCCGTTTTTTTTTTAAGTTAGATCATAAATATGATAAATACCACCTTTTATGGAAATCCATCAGCCATTTTAATGTGATGCTCATTCATTGTAAGGATAGTTCTAACATCTACAGGGTGTGTGCGTCACTTATTGGAGAACACTCATTTTAGAGAATATAAGTGGCCCAAACTGTAACAAACTTTTTTTTTTTTTTTTTTTTTGCAGGCCCTACATGGAAGCTTCAAATCTAACACATGGTATCTGGAAATATTAGTGTTTCAATTAATATCTTCTTGTAAAACTATGACAGTAAAATCACTTTAAGATTAATTCCCCTGAGCTTGCATAATACAGAATAAAGAAGCGGTTCACTCTTTGTTTGTCAGAATGTAAGAATTACCTCGTGACCTTGGAGTTGGCTTATGTATGTCAATAAATTGATTGGCTAACAAATTATCTCTTTCACAATAATTTCTGAAACAGCACTCACTTTTTTAGAGGTTCAGTTGTGTCAGTAAATTTCACTTTTGAAGATCTGACTCAGCTCTTAGTGACTGCCAGTCCTCTAAACCTTCCACTTGGCAAGTTGTGGCCGGCAAATATGTAATTATTTTGTTCTGTCATTATCAAGTTTCTTCTTCAGATATTCTCTGTCTTTGATTCAGTAAAATAATTGTCTCAAGCTCTTTCATTGTTTATACAGTAGAACCCTGCAAATCCAAAATTTCAGAAAATTCAAACAGAATCTTTAATGCAGGAAAAAATTTAATCTCTTGCAATATACAGGAAGTACAGTATTTAATCATAGCACTGTACATATTATTAAAATAACAAATTTAAGGTAGTATTTAGTGGAGTGCAATATCACTATAGTATTTTAATTTACATACCTGTATTTTAATGAACTGCCAGATCCCACGTCTCTTTTTCCACCAATCTAACCAACCATTGCTTGCAGTAAATGTTGAATTGCCATTCATTAGTTTGTTGAGCTGCAATGCCTATTCTTGAATTAATGTGCCGCTAATAGGAACTCCCTTTTTCCTTTCATGTGCAAACCGTAAGAAAGTCGCTTCAATTTTATCATGCACTGACACGGTGAGGTTGTGGCATTATTCTAATGTATTTTCACTCATCATGTTTCAAATTTTTTCAATTTTTCCACGATTTCTTTTCAAGTCACTGATAGTGGCTTTCCCTACACCAGATTCAATAGCTAATTTTGTAGCACTTTCTCCCTTGCCCAGTCGCTTGAGAACTTCCACTTCTTCTTTTAATGTGCACGAGCTTTGTTTCCGTTTCTTGTCATTTTATTTTACGATGTTACAACAACGAAACACTAGATTTATATTCACTTAATTTAAAATTAAAATGATAAATACGTAACTATAACTCGTCCTGATTTACTCTGTATTGTAGACTATTGGTAACAAAAGCCAACTGAAAAGTATGCAACACTGGCATACTGAAGATACTGCTACTGTTCACATGATCGGCTACTGTCTTTTCACTGCAAGCAATCGCTGCGCTGTTCTTTCCTCATCCCCACAAGGTCAAACAGTCCTCCTCCTTCTGTCTCACCATTACGCTATGTTGCCAAGTGGGTGCTAATACCATAGCTGTAACTGTATAGGCCTACCATGTAGAGTACTAATATGTTTTTTTCGGATAATCCGAACATTTCTGAATCCTGAACAGACCACAGCCCTAATTAGTTCGGATTTCCAAGGTTCTACTGTATTTCAGAATCTTTCAAAATTAATCAAATATCTTTTTGAGAGAGAGCATTGAAATTGCCATACTTGACAAACAATTTGTTAGAAAAAAGAGCTGAATAAAAAAAAAAAAACTGTTGGCTAAAAGTAGACCTTGAAAATTTAAAATTGACCAATAAAATAAGTTTCTTTTTTTGCCTCTCGTTGAGTAGAAAATTATAGATTCAGGTAGAGCATTAAATACAGAAGGAAGTCAATTATTTAGTACTTCAGAGAGTGTACCCTTATACATCAATCTGCTTGTATGACAGAAATATGGAAACATAAATGGTAAGTCATACTGACTTGAAAGGATAATGGAACCTCTGTAGTCATCAGTATGATTCGCTGCTTTGACTGGACTTCTCCTATGCCCTGTGGGGAAGTTCACTGCACAATCAATATTGTGATATTTTCATATACAATTGAGGTATTCAGTAGAATCATATTTCAAAGCTTACTTAATTTTTTATTAAGATGATTTTACTGGCGTTGATAACTATAATTCAGACTACACATACTATCCCAGCTAATTTTTATTCATTTCTTGCACAATTCCACAGTATTATCACTTGCAGTTTTGTAGCTGTTCAAAATAAGATCTACTTGTCAGTTCAACTTCTTATGAAGTTTTAAAACATCATACTGATGAACAGAGCTGAAAATATTATTATGAAAGAATTCTAATAGTGTATGGTCTCTCTTTAAATTCAGTTTGTAAATTCCTTTGAATTGTTAGTTTTATTGAAATGTAATCAAATGAAACTTTTGAAATTGTAGAAGTTAAGTTACATTCCAAATTGTTTTCATTTTAAAGGGATCATCAAAGCTTTTTGATCAACTAAAATGGCCTGGAGTATTCAAAGTAATTCATAGGTAATAATAGGTAGTAATGTTATGTCCTTTTTTTTTTTTTTTTTTTTTTTCATATAACAAAGAATGAAAAAATAGATACATCTTCTAAGACTTCCACTTTACCAAAAACTAAAACAAGGCATATGAAGCAGCGTCCTAAATCCCTCCACGAGTCAGCCCTGCCATCTTCAGAAAGAAGTTCGACTCTGAATCTTTCAAGCACCGGAAGTAGGGGTTCCCAGCAAAACCTGGCAGGTAGGGAATAAGTAGTTAATTTTTTAAATTAACCAACTTAAGTAAATGTTTTCCATTAGATAATTTAGAAATTCAATAAGAATAGATATCTTGGAGTAATTTATTCACAAGATTGTTTGTGCTCTTCGAATTAGCTATCATTAATTTTTAACAGCTAATGTTCTTTTAATAAAACAACATGCTTCACTGCAAACTTAATGCCAAAAATTATCAACAGGTGGTAGCAATACAACAGAAAAGCATAAGCTATCCAAGTAGATTAAAAGAGCAAATTTAATTCACCATTTGATTTTAGCCTGTGTTGTATGTTGGATTGCTGGACTACGCTTAACTGGAACTAGAACTGGACTGGAAAGGATTAAGTGATCTGAGTCTGCTTTTGTAACTGATGATAATCTATCTTCAAAAAATCTTCTCAATATAATGTTGTGATCTCTGCATTTTGAATAGCAAAACTGAAGTAACAATAGTGTATCAGATATGACCTTACAGGAGGCTTCATTACTTAAGAGTCTTGCAAAGTTATTTTATTTTTTTAAGTTATTTCAATAAGTTATTCTTATTTGAGCATAGATGTGCTTTTGTGAAGAAAGCACTAATTTTTCTAATTGAAAGTAGAAAATTCACTTCGTTTTTTTTTTTTTTTTTTTTTTTTTTTTTTTTTTGTCCAGTGATAAATTGAATAAGTTCTTAAATCTGGAAGTAAACCATTTAACTGATGAGAGAATAATCAAATGCACTTAGCACTTTTTTATGTTGAAAATTCTACTAATATCAGTTTATTCTTCGTCAAATAAAATTGTGTAAAATTTCATACCAATTTATTCAGTAAGCCTAAAAAAACTGTATGTATGCTAGTAGACTATCTTAGATTTACTTTTTCCTTTTGTAAATCTTTGTAATCTGAAGTCTACTTTTCTGTGTTTTACGTGCCTCTGTTTCACTGAATTGAAAATCATAACAAGCATTTTATGCTTAATAAATGTCATTTTAATGAATCTGCTATCATCGGAAACAGAGTATTGTAGTACCTTGTCCATTTATTATTCATTTCTTACTCCTTTCTATAACAGGACTAGAAATGGAGGTGTGTGATATTCTGTTACAATATAACTAAATATGTAAGTATTTAATAATGTTAAAGGCTTTTTTTTTAACTAATTATAAGGAAACTTCAAATTATAATGGAATTGCTTTTATTAGGTCCAGGTAGTGATACTAGTAGCAGCCTCTCATTTCGGTATGGGGATACAGATTCTGGCCTTGGAAGGAACACTCCTCCCAGGCGGGCCCCTAGCCCAGGTCATGCCCCTTACTATCGTCATCCTTTGTCACCATCTTCAGGTCCTCCAAGTTTGCCACCTGGACTTGTGTCACGCCATGGAGGACCTATTAGTGACACAGCTAGTGATACGTGTTCCACTACTTCCTCCACTCTCGAGTATACAGGTTAGTTTAAATTTCAGTAAAAGTGTTACAAAAAAAAAATGTTTTATAATAAAATGATAAACAAAAATGTATTAAAGATTTTATTCAGAGCGTATGAATTCTCTTAAATGACAAATCATTCGACAGAAGGAAATAAAATGTAGTGAAGAATATCTTTTACAACTGCCATTGCAGAAGTTGAATTGTGTTTGAGATCAATGTTTACTGTGGTTATTGATGGTCACTGTAGTTTTTTATTAGTCTGAAAGAAAATTGTACAGAAATTGTTTTCTTTTGGACCAGATCCTCAGTTGGTTAATAAATTATACAATTACTGTATTACAGTCTGTTAAGGAAAGTGTTATTGATTTTTCTTCCCTTTTCATATTACATTATGCATGTTAAACCTTCTGTTATTATTAAGTTTTCGACTTTTCGTTAGGTCTTATGCCTTTATTAAATGCCTTCCGTGCTTAGCGCAAAGCTGGCCAAGGTAATTTTGCTGTATTGGTTACAGCGTTTTTTCTTTAGTTGTTTGCTTTAAACCGGGTCCCACTTTCCTGATGGGGAGGCGGGATCACAGGTATCGACGCATTCAGAGTTCCATTATCAAAGCTAAATCTGGCTGATGAGTCCTAATAAGGACGAAATAGCTATCCCAGATTGCTATTGATAATGGCTCAATGCGTTAAAAGCAAACAATTCTAATGAATTTGTGCATGTTATTGATTTTTCTTCCCTTTTCCTAAACATTTAAAAAATGCCTTATGAAAAGTTTTCTTAAGAATTTTAAGAAGCCTGTTCTTTTTATGAGTACTGGGATTCTGAAATATATTAGAATTTATTCTCATTAGCATCACAATGTAAACATTTGAATCTTTGGACTTTTTCCATTCCTTTACCTTGAACTGAAGAAGTTATTCTGTCTTTAAAAAGAAAAAGGAAAGACTTTCTTTACCTAATATCCTCAAGGCACACAACTTGCAAACTCTTTCAGTGATGTGTTTTTACAAACTCAAAGTCAAATGCAAACTATTGATCTTTACATTATATAAAAACTTTATTTATTTATTTAAATTATCTATGTTTATTCTACACAGTATATTCCCCCGCATGCATTTTCTATTCAGAATCCCAAGGGAATTTCAAACTCAAATATATGGACGTTATTCTCAGATTTCTCCACCAGCTTATTGTTGTCACTATTTCCATTCGTCTTTCCTTTGTAAGAAATGCAATTTTTCATTGTACTAGATTTTCTTTAGGGCACATTTGTCAACTTTACAAATCCTATGAAGTCAGACGATCTACGAAAAAGTGTTGTTATTTCAGATATTCTTTATAATCATCAGCTACACTTGTCAAGATTGGTTGTTTCTGATTCTATAGTTTTTGAGATAGTACACTGTTATACAAAATGGGTAATGTATTGATAATGTATTTTAAATAAATGGCTCTTTGTTCAAGGGTTCTCTGAAATCATGTCATACTTACTTTTTGAAGATTCTGGAGTTGAATGGAGTTTCTGTCACACCTCCAAAATGAAATCTTGTATTTAATCGACAGGAAATGAGGGAAATGTTAGTTTTAGATGACATTCTAATTGGTGTTGGCTAACTTCAATCATTAACCATCGCTATTTTGACAGCTGAGGTCCCAAAATTGTGTCAGTTGACTTTTGTAACTATGAAGAATGTAATAGGTTATTTTCTAGCAACAGAAGCTTCAAAAGAGATTACAAAGAAAGTAGGAAGCAAATGAAGGTTATTGTTGCATAAATGTATGAAAATAATAAAAAATTGCTTTCATTAAGAAAATAACAGTTGTGGTAAGGAATTAATTTCATTGAGTCCTTTCGCTGCTTCTAGCTCCTATCTTTTTCGCCTTTGTTTGAGTATACAGGTAGATGCTTTAGCCTTTTCAGGCCTTCTGCCTAAAGGTTATCAATTTCGAAGGAGTTCAGAGTATCTTTCTAATTTAAAATCCTCTCTCCGATGTCATTTCAGAGATTATCACCATGACCAGTCTTACAAAACTTTATCATCTGGCTATTACATAAAACGCAAATAATTCCATAGTAATCTACATATTATTATTATTTTTTTATTTTTTTTTGAAGTTGCAATGAAGGCTTTGCTTAATTATTTATTAAGAATTGCAAAGATTTATGTTTTATTTTATTTCTTCTCTCTTATTTCTTCTTTATAAAACTGTATCGATATAGCTAGCTTTTCCTTAAATAAAACTTTTAACCAATTAAATATATACCAATAAATTTGTTATATGTTTTATTTATTCTAAGAGAAATTATAAGATTATATCAAAATGAGCAAATGTTAATGAATGAAAATTACTTTTTAGGTCCAAAACTGTTCAAGCAGCCAGCTGCTAAGTCCAACAGAGGAATAATTATCAATGCTATTAACAGTGTCCTTGCTGGTGCAGTAAATCAGGAGACAAAAAAGAGAGCTCTTGAGGTAATTGACACCTATACATAGGAAATGCAATGACTTCTTGAATGTTTTATTTGTAATCTTACTTATGATTTAACACTAATGGTTTGTTGTTACATCATTTTTGTGCTTGTTTTTTCATTCAGCTTCATTAGATTGAAGTTTTTTATTCATTCAGTAATGTTTTTTCTTGTGAAATCTAAAGTAGTTTCTTAAGTTACTATTATTAGAAAACTAATGTAAGACATTGATATACATTATTCATGCTGGGCAGTAACGAATTAAAAGATGCCAAATTATTGGTTCTCTTGATTTTTTTTATTTATGTTTGAAGTATTTGATTTTTATTAAGTTCTTATTATTTGACAGAGCTGAGAAAAGTTTCATCGGAATTCCAAAACTCCATTAGCAGCAGTGTAACTCACTAATACTGCATTCAGAGAATCATTTGAATTGACTGTCGCAATATCATTCCACACTTTGCCCAATTCCCACGTCTTTATACAGAGATACCTTTCTACGTATGAAATTAAAATGATTGCTCTTGCCCAATACCAATTAGAACAAAACTTCTTTTGAATGTACAATTTCATTTATTCCTATAGAGGTATCTGCAATCAAATGACAGTTGTGGTATAAGATTGTGACAGTGAAGGCAAAATGTAACACATGAAAAGCAGAATTAAATTCTGTGGATGCAGTGTTGCTGAAAATGATTACACAAACTGCTGCTTCTGGAGTTTTGCAAGTTCTATGTACAAAACAGCCATTTAGCAGAAATACAGTGGTTAACATCCATTGGTAATAATTTGAATTAGGTGTGCACACACACACACACACACACAAAGAAGTACATTTTCACAGCCTTAAATTGTTGTATCTGCCCAGTTGTTGCATCCTTCCTAACATCCAGGTGATGATCAGAATTGTGAAAATATATATGTTTTTCTCTTTACAGCAGAACTGCAATTTTTCATGCTAATTGGAATTACATTATCTCAAATACCAACAAATTAAGATAATAAAGACTAATTATATTGTGCGCAGAGTCTAATAATAAAGCATTAACTGGTGTTTGAAATCTCTTCACCTTCATTTTTTTAATGCCTTTTTTTATTTATCTCTTCTGTTTGAGAGAATATATGTAATTCGAATTTTTGGATATTTCGAACTTTTTCTCTGGTCCCTTCAACTGCGAATTATCCAAGTTTTACTGTAATATTATTTGTAAGACATTAAAAATAAAAGCAGATGTGATTACATGTCACAATTTATTAATTAAAATTAATATTTTTTTAAAGACTTAAAATATCTTATTACTTTTTTTTAAAAAAAAAACAACATATTAAGTATAATGGACATTAATAGTGTGGTTTTTTTTTCTTCACAGGAAATTGCTCGGTCAGATAGCAAGCATTTCCTCATCTTATTTAGGGACTCAGGCTGCCAGTTTCGGGCACTGTACTCGTTTTCACCAGAAAAAGAGGAAGTATTTAAACTGTTTGGAACTGGTCCACGCCAGGTGTCTGAACAGATGATTGATCGTTATTACAAGTAAGCTGTTTATTTCTTAATATTTACATATAAGTTTTTAGTAAAATAGGTTTTTACATTTTTTAAGAGTCATTCAAATGAAAACAAGCCATGGAGCATAATGATATGCCAAATGGGTTTATTGCAGGATTCAAATGAAAACAAGCCATGGAGCATAGTGATAGGCCAAATGGGTTTATTGCAGGATTTTCAACACTGAAAAGAGGTAGTGCCACTGTAGTGTTATGACAGAAAGAGTAGCATGTGATGAGTCGCAAGCTGCATTTGTTCAGGACGTGCTATTATATCGTCCAAGGAATCATAATTGAAGCAATGAACATTGAACAGCAAGTGATTATTCTTTTTTTAACTGTGGAAGGTGTGGGGAATGCAGAAATCTATCGCCTCATGAGTAACGTGTACCAAAATGCATGTCTTAGTATTATTTTAAAGAATCGAATAAGTGGTATGAGATAGATGATAATCATTGACATAATTCGAGGTCACATTAAGCACCGTGCAACCAACGATGTTTCCGTATTGGAAGTTCACAGTCTCATTCGGAAAAACAGAAGAGTCATGGTAAAAGCACTTGCCTACAAAGTTAGAATAAGTGTTAAGAGTGTGCACACCATTATCAAGGATCTTCTGCAATATCGGATGATTTGGGTGCAGTGGGTTCTACACAACCTGGATTCTACACAGAGAGACATATTTGCTTGGATCTTCCTGAAAGATTTGCTTCGATATCAAATGAAAGGTCATCGTTTCATCGGCAGAATCATTGCAGGAGATAAACGTATCTTGCTAAGAAGCCCTTTGATTCGTTTTCATTTGAATGACCCTTATTAGATTGAGTAACCTTTTCCAGATGTTATTGGCTTGGACTACGAGTGATATATATTATATTATATATATATGTATATATATACGAGTGATTAGGATGATAAAATTGTCAAGTCTATTGAAATGCCTAATTGTTAATCAAATATTTCTGCAATTGTTTCACAAGTACAGTTTGATCATGAATAAAATTAAAGTTTAGTTAAAAACATAATAAAAACCACATTGCGTTTCAGCATTTTATAGACTCAATTGCCATTATTAATTGGGTCTATAAAAATTTTCATTTTACTTCCCTACCTTCTCCTTAATTCAGTCCTCTTCATTGTATCGAATAAAACATAATTCTTCTTTTCAAATAAATAAATACAGTAAAACCCTGTTATTACGCTCGTCAAGGGACCATGACCTACAAGCGTAATAAGCGGGATAGCGCTATAGACGGGGAATGATTTATGAGATGGGAAACATTTAGACACCATTTTACAGGAAACATACTTGATTCTGCAATAGATATAGTGCAAATGTGAGCTTATTTCCTATTAAAAAAATCTTTGATTGTGGTTTGCCGTGTGTGTGTGTTATTGTTATGATTATGACATTTTCAATGCGGTTCAAGTAACTAGTATTAACATCAATTGATACACCACTAGAAGCAACACTAATATATTTTCGGAGCAGATTTAGTGCACTGCCCGCTATTTCACGCGCCTTTTCTTGAATGATTGGGCCACTCAATGGTACTGATGCATCACGGGACTGATGAATCCATTCAATTAGAATTTCCTCGGCATCTTCATATTTTCCACACTTTACTTTTTTACGTTTGCAACCATCCTTCGCTGCATTGGTTATTCCATTCTTATTTTTTATTATTGTTCTCAGACTGGATGAGGGAATTCCTAGAGATTCTACGAAATCCTTCTGACTAAGTGTAGAATTCTCGTGTTACTTACAGAGAATTTGCAATTTTTCACTTATAGAAAGGGATTTCCGCTTCGACATTTTGCACTAACTTACTGTATCACAGACCCCCACTTCAAAGAGTTCAAAGATTCCCTCCTACCAGGGAAAGAAAAGAATCTTTACATTGTTACATTTCTTTTCGATACAAAATTTCCGATAAAAAAAAAAGCGCTACAAGCGGGATTTGAAGCGTTATAAGAGGGTAAAAGTATACAGAGTTACATAGAAAATTCCAGGGACCGTATGAAAGGAGCGTAAAAAACGGGATAGTGCTATAAGCGGGAGCGTAATAACGGGGTTTTACTGTAATATAAAAAGCAAATTTTCGGAACTGTTTGTCGTTCCTTTTTCAAGCTCGAAGACTTTTAGCTTGAAAAAGGAATGAAGAACAGTTCCGAAAATTTGTGTTTTATATTATTTATTATTTTAAGTTTAAATAAATAATTTGTTTGAGAAGAGGAATTATGTTTTATTCAATAAAATTTTAATTCTATCAAGTTGTGTGCTATCTAATTTTATTCATGATCAATTTACCTTTCACACTTTAAATAATAAGAGTATAATTTGATTGTTTGCATGACACACTAAAATCAAATTTTATATTGTCATTTCCTGCATACTCCCCACCCCTATTGTTTTCTCTCATATTTCCTTTTCTTTTCTTTTTTCCCTCTTTGTTGTGTTTTATTACAAACTTTATATGATCTTGTTATCCATCTTTCTCCATCATAAATAATAAAATAAAATAAAACACTTCAACCACATATTATAGCGAATTTTCAGGGTTTATTACCTATACCCCGAAAATTCGCTATAATATGTGATGAAGTGTTTTATTTTATTTTAAACATTGTATGAATTTTATGATTGAAATAATGAATTAAACATTACTCATACTACTTAATACACTTATTTTAAGCTTTTTATACACTATTTTTTTTTTCCGTCTTTTTTCTCCTTCCTCTTTATTTATATACATTTAGAGCTGTTTTATATATAAAAGAGAAATTTTTCAACATTATGTAACACAAAGGGGAAGCAGCTGTAGTACAGTTCTTATCAGTACCAAAGAAAAAAAAACTTTAAAATTTTTATTTTATGACTTAAAAAGAAGATTGTTTAATGAAATTAAACAATGATTAGAATTGCTTATCAAAAAAAATTAGCTAGAATCATCAAAATAATGGATGGGAGATAACAACATATTATTGTTGGATTATTTAGCATAATGCTACTTTCTGGAAAGCTTCAGCATTTCATTTGAATTTATACAAATTCAAGAATAGCCAATGTATGTCAAAGTATACAGATAGAAGATTCAAAATGATAGATAGACTTTGGAAGGTTAATATACAGTCATGGAAGTGGCTACATTACTTGGTTTCACCATTGTCTTAGCCAGTCTGCCTTTATTTGACCGATATCAGAATCATGAGGCAAAACTGATGGGTTACTGTCCATCAATAATTGAAAGCAATAATAGAGCTAACTGTCTAAAACCTGTTGAAAAAAAAAATGTTCTTACTATGTCCCTATTCCGTAGGCTATAGATGCAAATCCAATGACTTCAAGTTATTGTATGATTTTAATCTCTGAAATTTTATAAAGTATTATAGGGTAGCATCAGTAATATCATGCATTTAGGCTTCATTACCGTTACAAGAACAATGCTGTTCCCAAAAGACATTATAGGCAAGGACATATGGTATATTGCCAGGTTCCACAGTCTGACAGTGACTGCAAGTGCTTTCCAATCATGTTTCTGATATAGTTCATGAGGGATATAACTGAAGATATAATGTACACTAGTGTTTGTGAAAATTGCAATACCAATAAGGAACTCTCAAAATAGAAGGAAATTTAATACTCCAATTACTAATAGTGATTCAAACAAACGATTAAAGTTTCAGAGCAATGTAACAACAGTATAAAGAAATCAGTATGGTGTAAAGCCTTCACAAGCTGCAATAAGAGCTGCTATGTGCCGTGGATTCTTCCTGGGGAATCGCCTGCCAGGCTGCTTCTATCCGAGTCCACAGTTCATCGGTATTGGCTGCTGGATAACAATGATGGGCTAGTTGCCAAGTGACCATATCCCATACATGTTCAATAGGTGACATATCAAGCGAACATGCAGGCCAGGGAAGAAGAGGTATCTGCCTTGCTTCGAAAAGACCTGGACCTTTCTGGCAACATGTGGTCGGGCTTTGTCTTGTTGGAATATGGCTCCATGAGTGTGCTGAAGGAAGGGTATGACTTCAGCCTCCACAACTTTCCTGATGTAGCAGTTGCTGTTGAGATTGCCCACAATTCATAGCAGCCAAGATCGCCTAAGATACCCAATTGCTCCCGAAACCATCATGCCTATCGTTCGTGCAGTATGATGCTGGACAATGCATTCTGGAAGGTGGCGCTCACCTTGATATCGTCTAATGCATATGAGGCCATCATTGTAATCCAAGTTGAAACGGAACTCGTCCGAAAGCACGACATGGTGCCAATGGGTGTGTTCGTGAGCCCATTGTAGCCTGAGGCATTGATGGTTCAGGCCCAAGGGAATCCTCCGCATAGGAATGCATGCACGCAGTCCTCTGCACAGTAACAACCGTGGAACCAGTGACAGACCGCTGCAGTGTTCCAATGTTTTGCTAACACTTGAGAAGAAGCTGAACGGTCTGTCACTGTCATGCGGATGAGGTGTCTATCATCCCATGGTATTGTCACAGTTTTTAGTCCACTTCCGAATTTTCGACTCGTCGTGTTCTCATTATTCCACTGCTTCCACACTCATTGCTGTCATGCCATTGATCCCCATAAGAGCAGTAGTTTCGCAGTATGAAAATCCTCCTTCTCGGAAGCTGATCATTCAGTGGAGTTCAAAATTCGTAACTTGCTTGTAATGAGTGCCCTTTGACGTCGACGAGGCATACTGACTCTAGTAGGCATGTGTACAGCTCACTGACGATGAAAAAACTACTCATTTGGATCCACAACAGTCCTCTACTTATATACTCTTACACGACAGTTCAAAGAGTGCTGCTAAGTCTAGGCATGTGCAATCATTCCCAAATTTTAATCATTTCCACATCATACCATACTTTACATTTCCTATTAGTTTCACTTCATTTGCATGTATCCTTTATGGTGTTCCATTTTTCACAAACATCAGTGTATATTAAAGAACATTCAACCTTCCTTGGGATGATATTAATAATGGTCGGGCATTACTTTTCCAGGATACGGCATTATAGATAAAAGGCAGCTATTTCCTTTGAATACCAAGCAACCCATTCTTCAAAAGGGAGTTAACACTTTAAAAGTGCTCCATGGATAAAAGTGTTTTTATGGCATCTGGACAAAGTAAAAAAAAAAATGTTGCCCATAAACATAATAGAAGATAGCATTCAAAAATTACACCAAATTCATAGAAAAACTCAGCCTGAATTATCACCTCCTGAAACTGAATTTCTGAAAACAAAATGGTTGGTTGAGTATAAATATTGATTATGCCTACTTTGATATTTAGGATGAATCTGTGATGTGGTATGAAAACTATAGAAATGTGAGAAGGATCTAGAATGAATGATTGGTTGGCAATATTTGACTGAGTTACAAATGTATGATGGGATAGATGAAAGTTGAATAGGGATGACTGGAAAAAAGAATGGAGAGAATGTGTGGATGAGTATCAGAAAGTATTTTGAATTAATAGCTTTGTAAAAGGATGTATGAGAATAACTTATGACTTGAGCAAATACAGGGTGTGGCAGAGCAACTTCCTTATTTGAAACGCGCGCGCTGAAGCGACCGTTATTCCGAGAAGGGTGGGGTGGAGCTCATTTGAAAGAGCAGGACCTAACGTTTTCTGTCATGTAGGTTTAGGAACGATCATGCAGTGGACGAGGGAGGAGCGCACATTTGCCGTAGAGATGTACTTTTCAAGTGTCCGTTCAATCATTGCCACGCAACATGCATTCAGGAATCACTTTAATATCGCGCCCGTGGGTCGTATTTCTGATCGGAAATTAATTCTTTTATGGGTGGACAAATTTAGGAAAACCGGTGATGTGCAGAAAAAAAAAACCTGGAGGTTCAAGAACTGTCAGGACACCCGAAAACATGGAGCAGTTAGGCAGTCATTTTTGCCAAAAATCCATATGATTGAAGATTTTTTTTTTTTTTTACGAAAACTTGAAGAAATGGATGTGGGGATGTCTGGTTTCAGCAGGATGGTGCCACGGCCCATACGGCGCGAACATTGATGAATCTTTTGCGAGAACACTTCCCTGGATGCCTCATCTCCTTGCGGGGTGATGTTCAGTGGCCGAAGCGCTAGCCCGATTTAGCCCCATGTGATTTTTTTTTGCGGGGCTATCAACACAGACCTTCCAAGGACCCTGGCTCAACTGAAGAACAATATTCAAGGTGCTACAACATACCCGTCGATATGCTGGAACGAGTGGAGAGAAGCTTCAAAACTCGACTATCTCATTGACCAGAACGGAGGCCACCTTAGTGATATCATTTTTAAAACATAATAAAAAAAATACTTTAAATGTCTCTCTGTAACATAGAAAAAGCATTAAACTGATATCTCCTATACTGTTTGTGTTATTCATTTTTAAAATAAAAAAGTTGCAATGCCGCACCCTGTATTACGTACAGGGATGGGGAAAGAATGTTTTTTTTTTTTGTTGATATATGTGGTGAATGAATCATTTTTGCATCTCAGTTAATTGTAATGAGCATATGTCATCAACAGTCAGTCACAGCTTAGAGATTCAGAAAAATTGCTTATCCAGTTTTATTTTCTGAAGATATCAATTGCGAAAATGAAATCATTTTGAAGCTGCATTATGCAGATACTATTTGCATCAGAGTTCCAATACAATATTATTATTTTAATAAGGTAATAGTTAAGTTTTCAAACAGAATTGAATTAATAATTAAACACTGACAAGGGTAAACTAAAAATATATAAGTTAATTGATATAAATGAATAAATGTCACTTGCTGTGCATAGGTAAAAATGAGTAAATACAAATCTGACAGTTTGTTCTTTATAAGGGTAGAGGAACCAATCAGACATGGAACAACAACAAGAACATAATGGACAGATGACCTATTTAACTTAAAGTATAATCATTTACTGTTCAACCCATGGTGTGCCCTTCAAATTTTATTGTATTCCCTTTTAAATATATATTTATCCTATATCCAATAAGTGCAATTTATTATTTGCCATTACTGATGCATATTAAGTCCCTTCTGATATTATTCCCTTTGTCTGCATTTTTTTTCTATTTAAATTTATCATTATCATATAGAAATAATACATTCGTGCATCTTGAACATACATTCTTGTATGAATGTGTGGAAGATTTTATTTTACACTTTTGTTAGATGTAGGTTCTTAGCATTTTATATTATTATTATTATTGGTGATTCTCCTGTTTTCACTTTGTATTAATTGTCTACTATTCTTTGATCTTTGCAGGTATAACTCTGGTGGCAAGAGCTTCATGGAAATTCAGACGAAGCATTTGACTGTCACCATTGATGCCTTTACCATTCATAATAGCCTGTGGCAAGGAAAGAAAGCTGCTCTTCCTAAAAAAGATTATTTCTAACGTCAAAGTTTGGATATTTCATAAATTTATAGCATAATTCTTTTTATAATCAATGTGAATTGTCTGTGTTCAGCATGGAAGCTTTGTTTCATATATTTATCTAGAAGTGGATGTATTTTAATTTGACTAACATTTTATGATTTCAATAATTCCTTAATACTAAAAGGCATTATATTTGTTTGAATCATGGTTGTCTCCTTCGTAAAATTCATCACTTTACAACTATCCAAATATACCTTTAATATTCAGTTACTCCTCATGTCTTTCTTACTTTGGAATGATAATTCAAAGGAATACTTTGATGTATAAAGACAAATTATTAATGTAGGCATTTTTTTTAAGCCTCAATAAAATTAAATCGTCTACTTTAATTTTAAATTATATATTGTTTAAAATACTTTCAAAGGAATTTCCATTATATTTATTTTATTTCAGTGTTCAGTTAAATTAATCCTTTGGAGCCAAATAATATTATCAACTCAGAAGTCATCTTTTATTAATTTGAAATTTTCTTATAAGAACTATTATGGTTACTGTGGACTTAGAAGCTTTCTTATTTTTTTTAATAATACGGAACAAATATGTTTAAGAAACTTAGATCTCTTGTTTAGATGCAAG
Source organism: Thereuonema tuberculata (assembly GCA_023159025.1). Lineage (NCBI taxonomy): Eukaryota > Metazoa > Arthropoda > Chilopoda > Scutigeromorpha > Scutigeridae > Thereuonema > Thereuonema tuberculata. The sequence goes on along the minus strand of JAFIDM010028793.1, from coordinate 19,175 downwards.
AAAACTGGCAGCTTTGATGATTGTCATCTGGAGTCCCTTTTTGGAACCCTATCTTACATTGATATGTTTAAATTCTATAAGAATGTTTCCAAACACTGAGAGTTGTGTTAATAATGGCTGCTTTTTTTATAAACACACAAATAGTTGGACTTAAAGCCAGAATCAAGTTAATGGAAATAATCCAAGTGAAAAATTAAAACTTCCTACGCTTCCACATGCAAAATTATGATCTTTTCCTAATCTTTCCTGTACTGTCTATTATAACATTACTCACCATTCATAGAATAATCAGTGATAAGTCCTTTACTTATGATGTTAAATGTTGCCCATATTAAATGAATAGTTTAAGTATGTCATACAAATCTTTGTTTTCAAATATAGAACTAGCATAATATTTATAATAGTGATGCATTTATAACAACTGTATATAGTTCCATTTCTTGTCTATATTTTTATTTATTTATTTATTATTATTTCCTTAGCAAAGAAACCTTCACTAATATGTTTATAATCAATAGAAATTTGTAAACGATTGGACTTTGGTTTTTGGTAATTTAGGTTTTTTTACTTTTATTTAATTTACTTAATCTCTTAAAGAGTTTTTATAATTAATGGTTGTTTTTTATCTTTGCTTCATATGTAATTAATGGTTATCATTTAAAATCATTTCTCTCATTGGAAAGGGTTAAAGAATTACTTAGAAAATCATAGTTTTTTCATTAGGAAGTAACTTTTTTTCAGTTACTTTAAAATGAAATTTGTGCCAAATATTCATTAGAATTTCATATTACATCTACTGTATTTCTTATTGTTTCATTTGTTTTTTTCTTTCTCGCTTGAGGAATCGACTTGTTTCCCTATTGCTATCTTACTATGGATTGTTTAGAATTTCAATTTTCTCTTCTTTCTGGGATGTAAGTTTATAGTTGAAATGTCAGTCCTTGAAAGAATTATTAGACACACCTTTGGAGACTAAGAAGAGAATTAGGAGAACCTTCATTTAGGATGAGCAGGATTGAATGTAATGAGAAACTAGTTGTAAATTTTTGAATCAAATATTTGAACTAGCTTTACTACTCTGAACTCCACTACTACTTAAAGAGTTTATGAAAACAATTGTTTTCAATAGTCTGTCTATTCCATTGTTGTGAATTACATTAATCATCATCATTTTTTTTATACAGTTTTATTACTATACATGGCTGCATTCTTTCTAGAAATGAAACATAATTTTTGTAAGAAAATGATTCAGTGTTTTGTAAAAACGTTTTTAAATTTGGTAATAATGTATGGTTTCAATTCTAAATCTTTATTGGAAGTATTTTTCATTATCCGCTTTTATGTTTAATGTTGCCAACAGGAGTAGCTTTGCATTTAATTCTGATTTTTATAATTTAGAAAATTAAAAAAAAAGAAAGTATACTGTTAATATCTGTTTATTATTGGAAGTTGATCTTTGTTTTATATTTAATAGGTAAATTTAGATCAGAGCCTTAAGGAATCCCTTAAGAAAATAAATAAATAAACCTCACACATATTACACAATTTAGTTCAACAACCAGTATTTCAACATTTAGAATCTGAAATCAAACAATTTAAATTTATTCTATGTAGTTCTTCTACGATGCTGTAGTGTATCAATATACAAAGAGAAGTGTAAATAGTGTAATTAAACATAATTATTTTCAAAATTGATTCTTAAATTTAACTTCTAATTATACAATATAATTTACTTTCATTTACAAATGTACAGTTTATTGTTCATCTTTTTTTTTTATTATTATCATTATTATTATTATAGTTTGTAAATGTTAGGATAATTTTTGTCTGTTTAAAAGTAATTGAACTATAGGTATTTTTTAAGATGTTTTCTACCTCTTATTGTTGTGAGGGAAACAGAAAAATTGTGATTTTTAATAAGAAGCATTTTTATATTTTCTCTCAAGAATACTGAGTATATTTGAGTGAAAATTTAATAAATTAATGCTTTGATTTGCATAATTTCTATCACATATTTTTCTTTATTAAATTACATACACTTAGGTTCATGCTTATAAAAGATTCCACCACAAATACAAAGTTTAATATCTTGCAGCTTCTTCATCCCTTTTGTAATTGAAATTCATTGAAACACTTAGTAGTCACAAACTTCACAAGAAAAAATTAAAAGACATCATTGGAAGCAATGAAATGAAGCTGACTTAGGAGAAAAGTAGTTTTTTAATGTAGTTGTATTCCATTTTAATTGTCAGTTAATCAGAAAAAGATTGAGAACTCTTCTTTTTACAGTCATTGTTTCCATTCTCTCTCTCTCAGTATTCAACAATTGGTTTAAAAAGACTGCTTTTGCTGTTAATAGTAAATCCTTTCGTGGACTTCTAAATCCATACACAGCTATCATCAGTAGCCTTTCTCTATATATTAATAACTATTATTATTATTATTTACTTTTTTTTAGATTAGTTAATTATTTTAATTCTTAGCAATTAAATGAGGAAAACAAGTCTACTGCCTACTAATAGCCATTGGTAGTTATGGTTGTATAAGTTGCATATAGTGTTGATCTCTGTCCACAATCAATAAAAATATACATATTTAATCAGAATTTTATATATATATATTATTTATGATTTTTTTCCCTTGTAGATGTGTTATATATATTAAAAAAAAAAAGGTGGGGTAAAATGGACAGAGTCCATGCTGAACACAAGACGGCATTTGTTATGAATGATAATTGTGTTGGAGGTGGAAAAATCTCTGGCAATTATAATTAAGTTATGAATGTAGTTATGGCAAACTATGTTTTTATATTTGTATATAAAGAAAATTTGAAGAATTGAGTGTGTTTGTTAAGGATTTATTAGTTTTGTCAATTTATTATCTGGAAGTTTAATTGTGAAAATTTTATTGAATGTTTGCAAGTTCGTTTAATTTTAAAAAGAACTTTAGTTTAATTTGAAGTCGGGAACTTGTGTAGGTTTTTAGTCTACCTTTAATAGGCTGAAAAACATTCCAGTGAATTAAGAATGGAAAAAGTATTGAAGTATTAAGAAATGTGACATTTCAACAAAATATATTATGAGAATCTATGCCTTCCTGATAGTTAAGTTGTAGGTTTTATACATGTATTTGAAATTACGTGAAAATTCGATTGTTATGATTGATTATAAGTGAATAATTTTGTATAAAATAATAACAATAATAAAAAAAATAATAGCTTTTTTCTCCCAAGTACATTATCATGCTCTAACTGAAAAACAAATGTAATCATTAGAATGATACTATTGAATGAAATGATTCAGTTTGAGTCTCTTCTCCATCCTCTCGTTTAAACAATTTGCAAAATTGAAGACCTTGAACAACTGCTGTGAGCACTTTTGAGACTTTTAAGTCTAAGCACGTACATTTTATATCAACAAAATACCATCGTGGATTAAGTGATTGAAAATCAAATGTCAGGTTGAACACTGGCTTCTGAATTCAGGAATTAGACCTGACCTTTACATTTGATAAAAATTATTGTAAACATTTGTGAAAATGAAAGAAATTCATAAAAAGAAAAAAGTAGTAGAAAGGGAGGTTTAGTACCAATCTAATGGTTACGTTTATTAGGATATAACAAGAAGTTGGTTTTATATATTTTACTTTTCAGGTTGCTAGTAAAATGAGTTGCCATTTAGTGGTGATATATCCTTCTAAATTTAAATTCATTGATTTGGATTAAACTCATTATTGTGACTCTAAAGTTTAAAAAAAAAAAAAATAGGGTAACAGACGAGTTTGATTCATTCACTATTGTTGTTTTATTTGTTAGAAAAAGAAGGAAAAAGTGAATAAACTGCTTAGATTTTTCTTTACTAATTTATGTAATATTAATACTGTACAGATTATAGCTTTAAATTTGATTCACGAATATTGTACATAATTGTACTAACTTATAGGAAACTTGGAGGAAAACTTGCTTTTTCTGTGTTGCCTTGTTACTACTGCATAATAAAACAACCAATTGTTCAGTGAGAACTTCATCTTCATGTGTTGGGCATAGTAGTAATAATATAGGCAAATATGGAGTTCTTTTTGGCCTATTGTGTTATGTGATGGATACTAGGTGGCATGGAAAAAGACCTTTTTGTTGTGTATATATTTACTGTATGTCTGCCTGTACATTTCTGCAGTTCCTCCTGTTCTTCTGTGTTATCAGGAATATTTTGATACATAGGTGAAAAATGTATTGTGAAAAAAAACCACTCAACAGTTAATTGGAGTATTTTTGTAGTCCTCGTACAGTTGAGGAAAGGGGGGGGGGGAGGGTCCAATGAGATGTAACTATAAAAGTTGGTCTTTTGAAAAAATAATTTGAACTTCTTTTTCCTCCTCTTCTTCTTTTTTTCCCCTCCATATTTTTATGAAAAATCTTCATAATGATCTTCAAATAAAATGATGTCTGAAAGACGTTAAGCAATTCCATCAATGAATAACCAAGTCCAAATGGTTTTCCTGATGACTCAACTTGCATTCTTTGTTGAAAACTATCTTCCAAAAACATAATACCTTGATCTGGTTTTATTCCTAAAGCCAGGGATTTTTTTTTTAATTTTCTTTGCACTTCTAATACTGAATTTTTATTATTGCATGATTTGCTGATACACATCGATGAGATGAATCCATGTTGTTGTTCAAATGAAACAGTTGAAAGATCATTTCATGTTCAGATTTGCGATTTCCATTTAAGGAAAAGAAAAACTGATAAATTAGCCAACTAATTTAGTTGTGATCATTTTGTTTGCATGTCTTCTTACCAATAGTTATTTTACAAGGGTCAGAGATTGCAGTCCTTGTTTGATTTGCTGTTGAGGAAGTTTGACAAAGAATCAAAATCACAATATCCAGACTAATAGTTTGAAATAATTAGTTTCGCAGAATGTAAGTTGGCATCATTATCGTTAGTAGTTGCTTTTTTACTTCTTCTCATAGTGCTAATGTGTGTAATTCATGCAGTTGTAGTTTGAATCGTATCATCTCCAATATTCATAAATCACTCATGATCAGGGAGTGCAGCTAACATTTAAGATCAACAAGGATTTATCTCATAAAATATACGGCCATAGATAAGCATAATTTTATTATTTTTAAAACCTTAAAATACTTCCAGTTCTTTTCTGTTTCCTGCTTTTTATTTGTTTTCATGAAAGTACTTCAGATTCTTTTAAGTTTATATATTTTGTTTTATGATCCTCTAAACTTCGCATCTCATGTAAAGGGGTAAATAGTACTTTGTTTCCCAAAGTAATTAGTAACTAGAGAACAGAAATTGTCCATATCTCTTTCATTTTAACCAACATTAATACTTTTTTTTTTTTTTGTGTATTACAACTTAACAAGGTTTGTAGTTTATTAAGGGTGCTTATTAAGTTGATCAAGCAAGAATAGTTAACTTCTATTTCATTGTTTTGTCATGAACTATCAGTGATTGACATTTTTGTATTTAAGTTTACACAGACACAAAAAATTTTAACTTTTAAATTTTTAGAAAAAAAAAAACAACAACAACAATATCTTGTTAGTGTATTTGCATATATGTAATTTGAAAGGGTAAAATGTGAATCCAATGTATATAAAGTTATTTATATTTAATAAAATAGCCTAAACTGAAATGAAATGTGGTGTATGAGTGCATGAAAAGCAACACTACTCTTTAGGGGAAAAATGAGTTGGTTTTTTGTTCAGATTTTGTATTATTAATATTTAATAATAGTGTTTATAAACAGTGTATTTGCAGAGCTTTCACTGTTGCTAATGGCCAATAAAAGCTATTTACAAAATGTACCTTCACTGTTTTCTTTATATATAATTGATATGAAAGTATTAAGACATCATTGCAGCTACATAACATTAATATCATGTCACACATTTTATTTCTTTTTAGAATGAATAATTGATCAAAAAGTATTCAATATTTTTTTTTCTTTCTTATTTAGTTAGGGACCTCCTGAAGCAGAAATAATTTCAGTTTTAATCCAGATGAAAGTTTTACCAATTATGTATTATGCAAAATTTGGAATTGCTGAGATGTCATCGGCATTTTTTTTATATATAAATAAAAAAGAATGAATGAAAAATAAATGGATAAAAACAAACATTTTAGAAGGTTAAAAGCTAAAAAAGTTTTCTATAAAAATAAAGAAAAATATTCAGCTTCCAATAACTTCATTTTTTAATCCTTTTCAGTGTTATTTTGTTAATGTAAGTAAGCTATTTTGAAACAATTAATTATTTCACTAACTCATTTGCAGTGGGAGAAGAGAAATGTCAGCTGTAACACCTTCCCATTTCTTTTTCTCAAAAACTTTCTTCTTTATAATGAAGATCTTTTATGGCAACATCTGAATAAGATCTGGAACTTGAAATAAGGGAATGTTGAAAATTACTCTTTATTACCTTGGACAAGCAGTAATGGAGATTTGGGAAAACATTGAATATTGGCCTACGAGTAATAACAACAGTGATTAGCAGATTGTGTTCCAGGATGAGCTATGCTTGATGTAAGCTATAATTTCCATATATAGAGGGTTGAGGCAGATGAAACTGAAAAATTTCGAACCAGCCTATACTCTGCCTGATACAATATATCACATGCAGCAATGTAGTACATATGAAGAAGCCATTGTTATTCAATAACAGTAGGGATGGACGGGACCCGATATTTCGGGAAATTTTCGGGAAAATTATAATCCCGTTTATCGGGCGTGATTTGCTTTACTTCGGGATTTCTTCGGGACGGGATTTCGCGATTTATTTAAATTCAACAAAAGGCTTAATAATGCTGGGATTATTAATCCCGGCAACTGAAGACTAAAATAAATCATTGAGAAATACTCTGGACTATTTATTTTCCTTCTACCTCCCAATATTACATCAACAACAAAGTGTTTTCGTCATGGTGTTAGCGATCGACATGGTAAAGATGAAGATACATGGTAAAAAGTTTTGCAACAAAAAGTATAAAATGTCTTTGTTTGTTGTTATTATTGTCATCCATATCAAGTTTCAAAACCCGAACAACTACTTCCCATTTACTGAAGGAAGGACAATCCAATCCCGATTTTTGAGAGGGAAAAAAAATCCCGTCCATCCCTAAATAACAATGATACAACTCTTCAATTGCTGAATAGACTTAGTCTGCGAAAATAATGCTGTTCTAGGGAGGTTACATCTATACCCTTTCTGATGTCAAAATGTCCTACAGTGTGATTCAAAACAGTGCTGCAACAAAGGTTTGGTGGTCAGTAATGGTACCATTAGCCACATAATATAAAACCATTAACCCAACCCCCAGACCAAAGTAAAAACAGGAAACCAACATGACCACCTGCTACCATACAACCCATCAGGGCAATGGTCACACAAGAGAACACACCCATCCAATGTTGCGTGGCCAGCAGATTAAGAACATCACAACAGACTGGGATGTGTCATCCAAAACAACCTTGGCGTACACAAGGTCCACAAAGCACTTGGCCACAAACTCACTGAACAGCATATCCAAGAACGTTTCACCAATGCAAGAAAATGGTACAAACTGATACCTCGCGCATGACTGCTAAAAGTATGTCATCACATTGGACGAAGCATGGGGTACCTGTATATGACTATGAAAAGGTAAATCTGAATGAATTAACACAAGATCATCCACTTTTACATTTGGTGGATCAGAAGTCCATTTGTTTCTTTGCTGGAGAGTGTGATCATTTCTCCACAACTTCCAAAACTGTTGAGAACTCTGTTGAACGAGCTCCCAATGAGAAAGCCTGTTTAATTAATATTCAGTAAATCATATTCATCAGTAGAGACTAAAGTCTGACCAGCATTAGGTTGACTCTGGCCATTAGATGTTGTCGTCATTTTTCAGAATGAATTGATGTAAGAAGAAAAGTGAACATAACTGAAATAGATAACTCAAAACAATACATTACAAATGAAAGAGTCCATCTTTGACAAGATAGGCTAGGCTCAAATTAGCCTATTAATTTGACAGTGAATCTTGTTATTCCAGGAGAGGTTTAAAGAATAACAAAAAAATTTATTAAAAACATCAGATGATTTAATTCAAATAAGAATGCCTTTTGAGAAGAATGCTGATACTCTGGGACGGCCGTTTCGAGCTTGTTGGGCTCTCCTCAGCCAGTGCAAGACTCAAAAGGCATACGAGGGGAAGAATTGGGAATTCATGGTGGAGACAGTGACCCCTCAATGACTAAAAGCAAGAAAATAAAAAAAAAGAACAAAATCGGGAATACAAATCCTTGGGCAGCACTCAGGCTACCCACAAAAAGTATTTGACCTCAAAAAAAAAAAGGGAAAAAAATAATAATAAATAAATAAATAACAAGCCCTCTGATGGGTAAAAGAAAAGCAATTAATTTAAATAAGAATGCCTTTTTGAGTCGAGCTGATACTCTGGGACGGCCGTTTCGAGCTTGTTGGGCTCTCCTCAGCCAGAGCTAATCAGCCAATGCAAGACTTAATAGGCATACGAGGGGAAGAAATAGGAATTCATAATGAGGACAGTAACCCCTCAATGACTAAAAAAAAAAAAACAAGCTCGAAACGGCTTGTTTTCTTTTACCCATTAGAGGGTTTGTTATTTATTTATTTATTTATTTATTCTTTTTTTTTTTTTTTTTGTGGTCAAATACCTTTTGAGGTAGCCTGAGTGCTGCCCAAGAATTTGGATTCCACATTTTGTTCTTGCTTTTTATTTTCTTGCTTTTAGTCATTGAGGGGTCACTGTCTACACCATGAATTCCCAATTCTTCCCCTCGTATGCCTTTTGAGTCTTGCACTGGCTGATTACCTCTGGCTAAAGAGCACAAGAAGCTCGAAACCGGCCGTCCCAGAGTATCAGCTCGACTCAAAAAAAGCATTCTTATTTGAATTAATTGCTTTTCTTTTACCCATTAGAGGGTTTATTTATTTATTTATTTATTCCTTTTTTTTTATGGTTGAATACCTTTTGTGGTAGCCTGAGTGCTGCCCAAGGATTTGGATTCCACATTTTGTTCTTGTTTTTTATTTTCTTGTTTTTAGTCATTGAGGGGTCACTGTCTAAACCATGATTTCCCAATTCTTCCCCTCGTAAACGGCCGTCTCCATCATGAATCAGATGATTTAATTTACGGTAAAAATTAAGGTGTGAAATTAGGGTGGGTGGAGTGGAAAGCAGGATGAACAGACCAGGTATTTATTTTGAAGATTATAAAATACCAGTTTACTCATTTTTATCAATCAAGACTTTTATTCCATATAGGATTTACGTAGTACAAGTGGATAATTTCCAATTAACATCTTAACAATTTGTACTTTATTTCAAGGAAATTATAGTAATAAAATAAAATGAGATGTAAAATCAGAATTGTCCTTATCTTCGTCTTCAGATTTCAACCTTTGCAAAAAATTTTATGTACCATAACAATGTACATGTTTAAATTCATAATTAAGCTAAACATTGCTTGATTGTATTGATAATTTTATGTAGTGATTCACCAGTGAACTATTCTACATAGTCGCACTTAATCGTAAGTCTAGATGCAGAACTTTATGCTATGCTAATGATGTTATTATACATAAAGTCTGTAGATTGAATGATCAGTGCATATTTGTAAAAAAAAAAAGATGTAGGATTATAATTTGTAATTTTATTACAGAGGGTTGATTCCTTTATATCTGAACAAAGTTCACTGTGCCATGTATTTAAGGAAATCCACTACACAACCCCCAATTATGCTCAGTGTGACCACCCACGTTCTGGACTATTGTACTGCATCGTAGCTTCCATTGTAAGAATGTTGCAACATAAGGGATAAATGTCCCTCCAGACCTCTTCACCCACTTTCTATAAGCCAGTTAAACTGGTTGCTCAGCATTTTGCAAGTAAATTTAATAATCCAAACCCACAAATGAACAAGGACTTGCAGTGGATGACTTTTACAGGGATGACTGAAATCAGTTTTTTCAGATGGGTATAGATGGCAAGGGATGATTTGGAGGTTTGTCCGGAGTCTCTCCCCATAGGAATGGAAACTGTGTTTGTATCCTGTCCATAGAAACAAGAGATATCCTCCATGTTCATTAGTAATATCACATCGCTGAAAGTATGGGAAGTTGAAACTATGGTTTCAAGGCATGGAGGTAGCCATGATTGTTGCCTGTGTTGGTGATATGTTCGATTTCTTTCTGAAGGTCCGTTGGATGGGAGAAATATCTGAGGGCCCTCAGAAAGAAGTTGTACCAGATATTGTGTTTCTGCATGATGGGATGAGCGGATGTTTTTCATGGATGTAAATTTCTCCGTCCGTTAGTTTCCTGAAATAAGTTAAGTTAAAGTGTCCCTCGACAGGCTTTTGGGGCGCAGGAGGTAAGGCTCCCGGTGTTTCGTGACCAACGGGACGAAGTTGAGGTCGGGTGGTCAGCCCGACAACTGCTCGCCTTTAACTCCCGGGAATGAAACCCAGTACCCATTCCACACAGGGCTGGATAGACCCTAGGACCCGTCTGGAGGTGAAAGGAACATGGAAAATCCTGAAATACGTTAGTACGGAGAAATCAAGCTGATTGTTCCGTTTTTTTGACCAGGGTATCAAGGAATGCTAGTTTTCCGTTGGTTTCCTTTTCCTTTGTAATGGTGATATTGGGATAGGTCTTGTTGAATTCGTTAATGAAAATCTGGAACTGTCTTTCCGTGTGTAGCCAGACGATGAAAGTGTCATCAACGTACCTAATGTACAATTTTGATTTGTATGTTAGTTTTTTGAATAATTTGGTTTCCAGATGATCAAGAAAGATGTCTGCAAGAATAGGAGATAAAGATGAGCCCATGGGTAACCCTTCCTTTTGAAGAAAGAATTTGTTGTCGTTGGTGAAATAAGTGTGAGTGATGCAGAATGAAACTGCTGTTATCATATCCTCTATGAAAATGGGGTTAAGATCATGATCTTGTAACTTTTTTCGGAGAATTTGGAAGGTGTTTTCTCTGGGGACATTAGTAAAAAGGGAGCTGATGTCCAGGCTGTATAGTTTGTCAGTCGAAGATATTGGAATCTTCTCGATGATTTGAAGAAATTGGTGGGCATTTTTGAAGGTGTTTGGGGAAGACGGGAAAATTGGAGGGTTCGGGTAAGGAATTGAGAGAGTTTGTAGCAGGGGGATTTTCTAGCAGAGACGATGGGTCTAAGGGGTAAGTTGTTTTTGTAGATTTTAGGGAGTCCGAATATAAGGGGCTGGGGAGGGGGGATCATGTACCTTGAGACTTTTCCTGGTCGTGTCATCAAAGATGCTGGATTCTTTCAGAAGACGGAAGATCCCTTCTTGCACCTTAGGTGTTGGGTCAATTGGGATTGATGAAAAAGTGTTGTCATCCTCCAGTAATTGGTTTAACCTTTGGTGGTCGAGTGCTTGTGGCAGGATGACTATCTGGCTTCCTTTGTACAGTTTAATGATGAAGGCTTTGTCCTGGATTTTCCTTTTTATGGATTTGATGATAGAATGGTCCTGTTGTGGGGATTTTTATAACTGTCAGTTGCCCTTGATGGCAGTATCCAGCCATAACCATGAATCCCTATGGAAAATTTTCCTTGATCTGTGATACCCACTCAGATTGACCTTTTTCATCCATTGGACAATATGCTATGGCCTGAATTTTTCTGCAGTCTGAAAGGTAAATCCAAGCCTTGTCAAGGAAAACAATCACCTGCACAAGTACACACGCTATCTGCAATCCCTTCTGCTTGCTTTTGCTAATCTGAGACTGACTCGTGCAGGTTCTTGGCCATTGCTCGCTGTGTGGCTGGGTTTTCTTTTTGAGGCCATCGCTTGCAACCTTTGCAAGGAGGTTGGTGTCATCTTTGTTACCATCCTCAATCGGGTCTTTCATGATGATGGCTGTAATGCAACCTCACAGCCAGTCATCTTTTAGATTATGGAAGCCACTCTGGACTTACTAGTTGGAAATCCATACTCTTTACCCTGATTTAAAATCATAGAATACTAAAATTTTGCATGGAAAAGGGCCATTATGAACCTTTCCCAAAAGCAATTAATTTTAGGAGATCTCCTCTATCAACTGAAATATTAACTACACTAACAGAAAGTTCAATCTGAAGAGATTATATGAGTATGCATGCGTGACATTGTACTTCTCATGAGGGCATATGACAGTGCATTGCGTTTGTTCAGATATAGAGGAATCAAATTTCCGTATAATATGCTGTAATTGAATAATTTTTCATTGTTGTTTAATTAAAAACTATTTTTCTGAGTTAGAAAGTTTTCCTTTCTCTACAGTCGCAATAAATTTCAGCACATCATCTGCAAGAAGTTGGGGTTCTTCAAATGCAGCAAAATGTCCTCCTCTTGGAAACTTCGTATAAGAAACAATATTAGAGAAGGAATGTTGAGCCAGTGAATAAGGTAATGCTTGTATTTCATTTGGTAAAATAGCAAGACCTGTTGGAACATCAACTGTTATTCTGCAAGAAATAGAATCCAAACATGAGAAAGCAGAATTGATAATAAAATTGCAAGCATATTTTACATGAAAAGTTGAGACAAATGATTAGTTGAGTTTATTTTTATTTTGAATGAATCTTTATTCATAATGACTCTGTGTTCTCTCCAATAAAAACACTAACTGTGTCTGTTGTTCATGTTATTTCAACTTTGAAATTTATATAGTCTTTGAAAAAAATGCATTTTATTATGTGTTTCTCTGTTTAATGATATTTATCTTAGTATTACGCCACTACAGTGAGGTCAAGTTTCCCTGACTAGTGATTAGTATGTATTATGCTTACTACTGTACATTATCACACATTCTTTTTAGTAATGAAAATTTATTACTGCAAGTAATACTGACTATTCTACAATTCAATTAATAAATTCAATTTAATAAAACAAATTGAAGAAGGTAGTGAACCTGTAAGCAGACAAATTGACAATTTTAATATCAACTGGCAGTTTTTATTTTTGTGAACCTTGGAACATGCACTACACTGGTTTGGTTTTGTGTTCTTGACCTACCTTTAAAGATTGTACAGGGAATTTTGAATCACCCTGTAGAAATTAGTCCAAATATTAAAAAAAATAAAATAATAAAGAATAGAAAAAAATAAAAAAAAAGGTTCGTTGCTGCACTCGTGCTGGGATGAAGCAATGCTCAAGTGACTACTTCTGTTGCTTTGAGGCAGGGGCTAAAATAAACAGGGAAGTGTTGGCAGAAGCAAGATATCATCTTCATATGTCTTATATCTCCTGCTGTCAACAAATTAACACATCCTCTGTTTGTTAACCACTGCCATAAGGCAACAGAAGGCTTCATCCCGGCATGAGCTCAGCCATACCTTATAAATGCCCATAAATGTGCATTATGAAAATTCATAATACAATTTCAGGAAAATGAAGCTGCATCATTGAATAAAATTATAAATACATAAATTGGTTAGGTAGAAACCAACGATAGAACTGCAATCTTAAGGAAAATCTGCAGTAACTAACTCTTGCACTCATTGAGATACAGTAGCTCCTCATGAAGTACCTTGCAAACCATTGTCTGCGAAATCCTTCTGTTCTCACCACTGTCCTACTATTTATTCCTGGATCAGTGGCTACTGCATCAATAATTTGATTTCTCGTTTGGGTGTTGCAACACTTTCGGACCTTCCACTGTTTGCCTGTGGCTCAAATTTGCTCCTTTCTCTTGAGGCATCGATTTATAATAACAAATGTTGTATGGTGAGGTATGCACCTATCAGGGAAATGTTATTAGTACAGCTGATGTGTACATTTCCATGAGCCAGTCCATACATCAAATACATGTCTGCCATTTTAGAAAACGAATACTGACAGAAAAAAGAAAAAAATAATTCTTAAATGATAGATTCTATGCTAAATATGAGTGGCTCAAAAGTCACTCACATCACTCCTTATGTAGAATTAACATTCAATTGAATGTTAATAATACTAATTAAAAGTACTGAAACATTAAGATATTCTGAAAAAATATACACTTTGCAATATAAACATCATCTTTTATAATTATCTTTGAAATGCAGAGTAAACGTGCTTCCTTCTTTCAGTATTCTCAGTCAAATCTGATTATACGTTTTATTTGGTCCACCCATCTATCATTAAGATGTTTCCTTCTCTTATTCCTAGGAATCCCATATAGAATTTTTATTTTTATTTGCAGTTTTTTTACGGCAGTTATAATATCGTTCAGTCGTTTGCTCTCCGATCTAGACAATTCATTCCCAATCTTGTCTTGTAATTCCTGATACGCATATTTCTATGGCCTTTATTTTTTTTCAGTGTTTCCTTACAAAAATACTCAGTGCAATTTTAATTCCACAATTAAAAATTATTTAATTGTGGCAATTAAAAATATTGCCAAAATATTTCCATTATGATGATGATCTAGATCTTCAAAGACTGCAAGACCTTTTAGGGTTTTTTTAACTTTTTTTTTTTTTTTTTTTTTTTAAATAAATTAGCATTTTTTAGTGGAGATGTTGAATTACATGATTATTTGCTTCCTTTGTACTAAATTGCAGTTTTGTCTGTGGATGAAAGAACTGATATTAAATTGCTATTAAAATTAGTAGTTATCATTGTAGCTTTTCTATCTGCTATGACTTAAAAACAGTCTTCAGTGACTATTCTTTATCTGAATTTGACCCTACAACTTGACTTACTTGACTTATTTCCTGTCGCTCCTAATGGAGCATAGGGCAGCAGTAAAGACCTTCCATCTAGTTCTGTTGACCCTACAACACTTATTATTATTATTATTTTTATTTTTTTGGTATTTCTTTGCCTTATTGGAGGAAGTTTATCAGTTTCGTTTGCATGTTTTAATGAAACAGTTTCAGTTGTTTTATTTTTCTTTGCTAATAGGAGGATCCTGTTCTAGCAAAAATCAAAAGATTTCAAGATACTTACTTTGTCGCCTGTTTCCAAGCATCCGTCTGAAAACATTCTTTGTAGAATCGAACAGATGAAGTGATAGATCCAGAAACCCAGTAAATCATGACATTTGTAAGAAGTTCATCCAGGGTAAATTTTTCTGTTAAACCTCCATCAGGTCTGTTTCGAAATTTGAAATCTGTCCATGTAGAGAATTTCTCTAAGATGTAAGCAGCCAACCCAGCAGGAGAATCTCCAAGACCAACTCCTAAAGAACCAGAATTTTTTTTTAACAGTGCTACTAACATATCAAAAATGTATATAAATATAAAATGTATATGCAGAGGGGTCCAGAACTATGTACTCACTTTTTGATAATCTCTCGGGAACAAAATGACATATACGAACAATTCTTGCGCCATAGTGTAGTTCAATGATGATTTTGCAAGGAAATTTATCTGGTCTGACGAGGTGCTGTTCAAACTCAATGGTACTGTAAACAGTCACAATTGTGTGTGCTGGGCTCCTGTCAATCCACATGTTCGCATAGACAGGGAATCTACCAGGTGTTAATGTGATGGTATCTACCATCTTGAGGATTGATCAGCCCTTTCTTTTTTGAAGCTACTGTAACTGGTGAGACTTATCTCCACATGCTGCAAACATTGATTTTCCCTGCCATTCGAGAGATATTTGGTGATATTTTACCTACCAACGCGATGTCAGGGCATACTTGGTTGCCACTGTACCTGGACAATGGGTAGGTTGCAGAGGTGCCATTGAGTACCCACCACGGTCTCCAAACCTAACACCCTTGGACTTCTACCTGTGGGGGACCTTGAAGAATGAAGTTTATGGGCAAAAGCCAGCTACACTACGAGAACCATCAAAGCATCGTGCGCAGCCATCACACCAGACACGCTGACATCCGTAGTTCGCTCAGCAGTTGAGTGCCATTGATGCTGTACTGCCCTTGATGTTGGTCACTTTGAACACCTACAATGACTTGTGTGACCATTGCCATCTGTTGAGCAATTATTGAACTACACTATGGGGCAACAATTGTATGTCTATATCATTTTATTCCTGAGATATTGATTATCAAAGAGTGAGTACATAGTTCTGGACCCTTCTGTGTATATGTTACTTAGTAAACTATGAATTGCGTTGCCAATTGTTAAAAAAGCTTCTCCTCATGTCTGTTTAATTGGGGTGATCCAAATTGTACTGGACTACCTAATTTTGTAATTTATCAATTACATAATATCTCATTAGATAGAAATCATCTTAAGTGTTGAGAAATAAAAATGATAAAACTTCACAGATTAAGAAGAATGCTCAAAAATTCTTACCTATGGTATCTGGTTTGGTTGCTTGTATGTGCATGTAACCAGTTTCTTGCATTATGTCTAATATTTTTTCCTTTAATGGATACAGTTGTATATATTCAGATTCATCCACAACTAAAAATGGCAAATAATCTCCAATTAGCCATTTCAACCACTGACCATTTGTACCAACTGCTATTAAATTGAGATGAATGCCTTCAACTCTGAAATGATAAAATGAATTCAAATGCCTTCATTAAAAAAAAAAAGAATTTATTAAAATAAAAAATAAAAATATTTAGCATATTGTAACCTTCAGAGCTTAAGATTGTAGAAATGAATGGAGAAAATCCTGTCTGGCTCTGAGATTACTTATATTAATCTCGCATGTAAATTTTGAAAATGTGTATAGTCCGTTGAAGGAGTAACTAAAAATGGCTGGCATTATTTATATAATCATATTACATATTTTTTTTTGTTAATATTTTTTTAAATTTAATTTTGTAATTCTTTTGTTCTCTGAATTTGTAAATTTGGTGAGGGGAAATATATTAAGCAGAAAATACTCAGCATTTCATGCTGAGGTTAAATGCTAAATGGGGTCCTGCCTTAATCTTGTTTAATCTGCAATTCCTTGTGATCCAAGAAATTTCCAGAAGTTTGGGATTGGTTATTTTTTTCCCTGGTGCAGATATACACAGATATTTTGGTATCATAGCACTCTAGCAATTGATGGAAAGGAAACATAATCATAATTCACGCTAGTACCTCATAAGTAGTCCTTTAATTCACTGTCAGGCTGCAGTTGATGGATCTTTTCACTGAGACAGACAAGTAAACACACTATGAGTCTGTCATGAGAATTATCTAAACCATTCTGTTTGCAGAAACAGTCTATGGGTAAGGAGAAGCAAAGTCAAGAAGCTGCTGAAGTGCAAGATATGCACTGGATCCAGATTACTTCCTGAAACCCGACATCACTATCTCCCCATTTATCACATTGGAATGTACAGAAAGTAATGGACAAAGGAAAGCGTAAATTTTTTCTTTCAATGAATTTTACTCGTAATATTAATTGTTGTATCTCTCATGATTCTTGTTTTGTTTATTAAAATTTTCCTTTATTATATTAATTTATGTTGACTGGTTTGAATTCTTTCATGGTAAAGTTTATTCTAAATTAAATTAAATTATTCCATTAATATCTGTATCCACTGCCCTAAGATTCAAGTCTTTTGATAACTTAAGCTTCCATGTTTTCTCCGAGAACACATACAGGAGATTACAATATAAATACTAATATAGTGGTAAATCTTTGGTTTTAATATGCATTTGATTTTCTATTTTGATACAATAAAATTAATTAATTCCATAATAAAAGAGTCAATGTCTATAAACAATGACCACGTATAGCCAATCAGTTAAGACTGAAAATTACTTGTACAATGTGAACCTCTGTAGATTAGATACACTGAAGCTGAAAAGTTAAGCAACAAATACAAAAATGTACAGTATTGGGCAAAACAAACAGTAGTCAAAAACAGAAACCAGGAATGGGAGCAGTCAATATAATTAAATATCAGTTCCATAGCACTGGAACACCCTAACTTAGCATTATCCATCCAAGGTGTACATAATATGATCTAAGTGTATGGCGGACACACACTTCATACCTTTCCTGCAAATTTTCTACCATCTTTCTAAGTAATGGCTGTCTCATCATATGGCAGTAATGCGCAATCCTCTCCTTGAGTTCCTGAATAGTGTTCGGTGGAATACCCACTGCTTCAACATCTCCCAAAGATATGTGGCAGGTAGCATAAGATTGAGGGAATGGAAATTCTGGGAACCTTGAGACGAGATAGCCAGGAAAGTTTTCATGAAGAAACTGCCTGCATGCCACAGCTGTATGACAGGTAGCACCTGTTCCAAGTGATTCTCATTTGTTGTTACAGTTCTTGTGCACCCTTTAATCTATGGCAGCACACTTATCTGTCTGTCAAATATGTGATTGGCTCCAAGAATCACACTGTCACTTGGAAAATATTTCCAAAACTTAAGCTGAAACCTTCGGATATGCAAGGTCGGATCCTAGACCTTTAGAACAGTTGTAATATTCGACTAAAAATACCTTTTCTTCTGTGCTCAGAACCATTGCGTCAACTGATTCAAAACCTATCAGTTATTATACAGTTATATTCAAATACTATGACATTGTATCATGCTCTACTGTCTCATGGGGAGGTGGAATATTTCATTATTGTTTGTTTTGTCCAAAACTGTACATATCTATTAAGTGAGTAAAAACAGCATAAAAGTCATATATTGCAGATGTCAAATCTGCATCATTACCACACTTCAACCTATTACCTCATTTCAGAAACCACTTCAATTCATGTTTTATTCTTTTTCGACAAAGTTAAGGTTACCATTTTTTTTTGTTAAAAATGAATAGAAATAATTGCTTACATGAAAAATGAGGTGTTGAGCAATAGAACAACTTAAAGCTAGGACAAAGTTAATCAAAGGTAGCTAGACGGCTGGCTTCTGAACTTGTATCAAGCAGATCCTATGCTCTCCCAAAGAACTGTTCGTGGACAAATGAAGGGAAGATCATTACCTGCTTCTAATTTCAAGACATCTATTGATTTACGGTGGTTGGTTCAGACCTTTCTGTATCCACAGGACCAGCAGTTTCCCAGCAAAATGTGTCTCCGAAAGGTAAGTGTCATCTTTACACAAGACCAGCTAAATGTCCCTTTAACGTAACAACAAATTCAGGTAAAGTTATGCAACGTTAAAGTTCAAATGCCGTATGTTCCCATTTCATCTGCAACTACCTGATATTTGTTGATTGTTAATAAAGTAAGAGCCATTGGCATCTACACAGCT
>JAFIDM010028792.1:0-37658 GCA_023159025.1 Thereuonema tuberculata | reverse complement strand
CCCGAATAACCCCTGAAGGACTAAAATTATCACGTGGTACCGTTACAGTATACTAACCTTTTAATAAATTAATCCTTTACATGCTAAGCTGAAATCTAGCGGGGATTAATTATTTACCCCTTTTTATTCTTTATTTTATTTTGATGTTTTTGTAATTCAGGGGTCATTGATTTGTATGTTTGTCCGTTTTGTATATCGTCCTATTTCACTGAGCTTGGTATGCTGGATGGATTTGGACTGCTGAGAGGCCAACAAACCTCGAAACAGTACTGTCTCCGATTCCCAGTACAAATACCAAAAATAGCTCAGTGAATTTTTGTTTTGTTTAGTTATGTGCGTTCTTTGTTTTCTTTTAATGTAAAAATTGTTCTAACGCACGTTAAATTTCATTTGTAATTATAAAAAAAATTAAAGGAATAAAATGCACAAGATAAATGTGAGCTTTATTAGCGTGATTCTGGGACATGATCAGTCCATTAACATTCATCGATCAGAGTTCCTCCTATTAAAGAAAATGATACTCGTGCTAACTCTTGCTCCCGCCAGTAGTAATCAACAAAACAACTGCTATCGTAATCTGCTTGTCATCAAAGAAAAAGAAATCAAGAAAATACAACTGGAATGATCTTGTTCTCTAAGTAGTCTCTTTAGGTTTAATATTTCAAAACAGTAATAGTAGTTTAACTTGTTTCATTGTTAGATAGTCGGGAGGCCGCTCCACTGCCGTGGAATTGTAATAGAATAATGCAGTAGTTAAATATGGTGGCGATAATCTGAAATGAGATACCAAAATAAATAAATTATGATTTGTCTGTTAATTCTGTTAGAATTAAAATAAGATAAACTAAATTACAGGAAAGAAATTTATAATGAGTTAGCAGAAGAATTTATTACGAATTTATATTAATTTTTATGGAGGAAAAAAAAAATTACTTTTTTACAAGGAGGGTAATTCCCTGTACACCGCGGTATTTCTGAGGGTACACCCTGTACACCGCGAAAATTAATGCCCTATTGTGAGATCAAAGTACACGTGGAGTTAAAATTTACATAGGTTAAGTGCCAACGCTCAAGCATTTTCGAGATATTTGACATCGTTTTCATCGAAATTCTAGTATTAGCTTATTAACTTCCTGTTGTCCATGGTTCGTTAGTGCTCGTATGGCAGGATAGTTAAAGCGACGGGTTGGAAATGAAAAGATTCAGTGTTCAATTTTTTTTTTTTTCGTTTCTTTCTTTTTCCATTTTTTTTTCTCCTTTGCTTTCTTTCTTTCTTCTTCTTTCTTTCAAATAAATTAAATTTTTCCCCATTAAAATTTTAATGTGTTTAAATATTTTTTAGGCGCTTTTCCTTTATTTAGATGCGCATAAGAAATTCATTGAGGCTGGCAGAGCCCAGCACAGGAATTCTCTTTTTACTAATTTTTATAGTGTTTTTATGTTTTTAGTTTATATTCAAGGAGATTTCATTTCTTTCCACACAGTTAATTTTGTTACAAAAGAACAATTTTTTTTCCCCCCGTTACATTAGGAATTATAAGTAAAGTAATATACGATTAGAAATAAATATTTTTTGTTTTAGTGGAAGCATTTTAATTTATTAAAATAGAATAAGATATAAAATTCTGCAACTTTTTTTTTAATCTTATCTTTTTTTAATCCTTTACTAATTCGTTTTCTTTCTGACATTAATATTATTAATACTTGAAGCATTAAAATTTATGTATATGAGTTCTAAGTATGCTTTAAATATGTAAGCCTCCTCCCTCCTGATTTTTAATTTTTTTTATGCTCCTTTCTTGGAATTTGTGATTTGGGGGGAGGGAATCAACGTACATCAAGAGGCTTCTCTGAGATTTTTCCTGTAAACCCATCAATCTCTTTACATAAATGTAACTGATTGTTCAACTGTTGAACTGTGCAATATAAATACAGAAATAAGGATGTAAATTAGGCTTAAAGCACGAAAAAAAATAATTAAAGTGAGCAAGGGAAGGGTATGTAAGGGCTATTTCATGTTGAATGTTGGAGAATATGCGGGGAACTCTTCTGTATCGTAAAGATGTTGTCATTTTCAAGTATTTTCGTTTTTTGTAGAGTCTAAGGAACACTTAAACGTTTTATAATTTGGAAAAGACCCTTTAGTAAAAATAAAATCGAACACTCGAATAAACACAAACTGTAATTCAAAGCATTTATGCTCAAGTTTTGATTATGACATCCTTTAGGTGAGCTCCACTGGTCTTCAAGCAACTCTCAGCACGACGCATTCTACTGTCCATCACTTTCGGCAGCATGTCCAGCGGGATTCGTTGAATTTCAGTTCGAATGTTATCCTTCAACTCTTGCATTGTGTGCGGGCGATTTTCATTCATTTTTTGTTTCTATTTTAAAATATGCTTCTACATCCGATGTTTTCTCAACCAACTCTTCAGGATTACTAAACGCTACTGATTTCTCACCTACAGTTCAGTTCATGAAAGAAGAGCTTTTGATGACGTAACTTCCTTATAGATTGATGTTTCCAGGACGTAACAGCGTCATCTGTTGCTGAAATCCGGAACTGAATCTTATAAATACTGTATTACGAAAACGTTCTGGTTTTTGTATTTTCTACAGTTATGAATACATAATAGTAATTAAAAGTGAAAGAATTACAAACGTTCCACAATATTCCCCTTGTCTTTTCTTGGTCACGCTTATGCGATCACAAACCGACGCCATCTTGGACTGACTGCTCGGAGTTCACGTTGATGACGTCATGACTGGTGACGTTTGTTCCAGACAAAATCGATCGCTACGTAACGACCATATAAGGCAAACCCTTCTTTTTTGAAAACTACTATAGTGTTACTTAAGACAATAAGCAAATGAAACATGGAATTTGATAATTTTGTTTTTGGTACAACATGGAATTGGCGCCACATTTACATTGTTATCTTGGAAATTTGAACATAAAACATAATATAGAATTGGTTTATAGTTTGTTTATGGAAATGTTTGTTAGTTATTTTTCAACTAAAGTATTCTTTTCCAAATTATAAATCGTTTAAGTATTTTTGCCTCAAGTCGTGCGACACTAAATAGCCAATCTGTTTCGAAAACACCCTAAATAATGACTGTCATTAATATACACCGGTTTTCAGAAATTAATGAAGGAAGATATAACTGCAGATATTTCAATGAAACTATATACGATTTAATACAACTTTTTATGAAAACAGCATTCTTTCATTGCATTCTTTCTAAGGTTCTCTACCTCTGATTATAATGGAAATGGAGTCGACAATTCGGAAAAAAAATGTAAGCTATCGTGATGATACTAAATAAATAAAGAAAGAAAGACTGAGCATGGAGAGATTGCATGGAAACGTGGTGGTTCATTATTAAGTAATACTTTTGGCGAATTTCACCGAAATTGAATTGATAAAGTTCTATATATTGTATAAATATAAACTGGAATTCGGAAAAAGAATAAAGAGTTTCTAAAATACTTGTGGGAAACTAAGTCAATCGAAAATGTTGGAAAATGGTAATACAAACTTTTTATGACATTAACCTCCAAAACGAAAACCATCTTATTATACAATACACATGCTGTTATTATTATTATTGATTGATTGTGGTGAATGTGGGAGGCAGGGAAGCCAAGCACCGCAACCTGTAGATCTATTGTGCTACCCCACGGAAATGAGGAGAAAGTATGGTGGGAGAATTGCAGAGGAAATGGGAGAACCCCGAGAAAACCTGCCCAGTGCGGATCGTTTATTTTTTTTTTTTTTTTAATGTTATGCCAGTCCTATTAGGTATACTTAAATGAAACTGTATACCTGTGTTATAGGTGCTGATTATTTTAATCTATTTATTCAACATTAACATAAAAAAAATTAAGTTGAAATTATTAAGTTTAAAAATTAAGTTTAAATTTACCGTTGATCACATCAGATATTAAGTTAGCTTTGATATTTTTAATTTTTTCAGAATTGTATCTATCCCAATTCAATTGACTGAAGAGGTGATACATAACATTTCCATGTAATCTTTTACCAAAATTATTATTGAGGTTAATTCTTTGAAAAATTCTTAACCAATTTTGTCTTGTATTAAAACTACACACATAATTATTTCTTTCTTTTTTAACAAAATAGAAATTCGTTATTATTGTATTATAAATAAATTTTTCTTTAATGTTTAAAATTTTATATGTATTGTTTTTCTGAATTGGCTTTATCCTTAAAATGAAAATATACATAATTAAAGATTTTCATGACAGTCTTATTAATATTGTTTAATTGTTTGTTATTGATAGGAATCCAATAATCCAATCCGTAACTAAGAATAACATTGTTTTAGTCTTTTTGCAGTTAATATTTATTTTATTATTAAAAGACCATTTCATAACATTATTTAGATCATTTTGCAAATAATAATAAGCGTTATTTTGGTTTCTGTTACTCGACATAAGCAAGACATCATCAGCGTTAACATATATTTTTGAAAACTTTATGCAATTGTTAATAGAATTCATATATATATTAAACAGTAGGGGGCCTAAATTAGAGCCCTGGGGAATACCCCTTTTAACATTAAACATTTTACTTAAATGTTCATTTATTTTAATTTTGAATTTTCTATTTTTTTAAATAGTTTTCCAATAAATTATAAACATTTCGTTTCGTTATCATCACGAAACTCATATAAGAACCGAACCCCGGTACTCAGAGGTGAGAGGCCAATGTCTTAGTGACAACGCCAACCGCGCGGGCCATGCTGTTATAAATGAAAGAAATTATTGTCGTGACTGTTGTCATCGGTGCCTTGGGAATTATGACGCAAAAGTTACGATGTATTTATAAAATCGGTATTGACAAAAGCAGAATTAGTACCATTTAAAAGACAACTTTTCTAGCATTGCCTATCAATTTATATATATGTTTTACAAAGGAAGGTCTGGATCTAGAAGCGAGAAACTTTAATCAAACCCATGCCCAAACGTTAGTGCTTAAAAAGTTGATTCCAAAACACCTATGTTATAGGCATATACGGTCAAATTTTCCGAAAAATTTGTTTTTGTAAATTTTCTTACATTAGGCACACGGATTTCCTATATAAGCAAGCAGATTGGCAGCGGCGATCATGGAATAGTGGTTAAGTGTTAGAATATTTATTGTTAAATAATGTGTTATTAAAAAAAGTTAGTGTCCACTACAGGCCAATGTGGCCCTTGAGATCGCGTTTCGTGATCAACGGAAGTAAGTAAGAGATCGAGTTGGTCAGCCCGACTCCTGCCCAGTTTAACTGCCGGGAAATAAACCCGGTACCCATTTAACAAAGGGCTGGGTGAACCCTAGGAACTAGCCTGGAGGAGTATTTAGAGTGTAAAAATCCACGACCTCCAAATACTGTACTATAACTTACAAATATTACACTTTTGTAAATTTATTTAACTTTTCCATTTAATATTCTGATAGTGAAATGGACCAAGAACCAAGTATTTCAGTGGATAAGTGAATTTTCACAAAAAGAAACCATAGATTAGAAATTGCGAGCAAGGGATCGCGAATCTATTTTATCACTCACAGTATCGGATATTACTCAATCCTCCTTTAGTATGACCCGTAGAATTCACTTGCTCATCTGTTTCTTTTTTTGTGGAAATTCACTTCTTATTGAAGTACTTGGTTCTTGCTCCAATTCATTGTCAGAATATAAAGGAAAAGTTAAATAATTTGCAGAAATAATATTGTAAATTATAGTGTAGTATTTAACAATTAAAAAAAATAATTAAAAAAAAAAGGAGTGAGTAATATTTTAACCAGAAAGAACGAGAATTTGAATCCCTTATGTCTGCTTTACTAGCTCTCGAAAACTTGTCTCAAACCAAATTCAGGCACATATTACAAGCAAGTCGACACCAGCGCCCTTAGCGGCGAGAAAAAATTAAATTTTAACACCATGACAGTGCTAACTTCGCGCTGAAATCTGGATATTGTTTGTTCTTGATTTCAATTCCAAGTTTCATTCACCACATTCTTGTCCTCCCAGATCTTTTCTTTAACTCTGCTGTGAAATGAGCTGAGAATTATTAGCAGAACTAAGCTGTAAAATCATCTTGTTTGTCGCATCGGCGACAGGCAGTTTTAATCGCGATCTCAACGAAAGCAAAACGAGACTTGTCACATGAAGGTTTCTTCCCGTGTAGAGCGATACGACAAACGGCCAGCGGCCACTGTCTAAGCGCGTTTGAGGCAAGTTTTCGAGAACGTGAAAAGCAGCCATTACGGTAATAAACTATCCACGATCGCTGCTGCCAGCATGCTTACTTAGACAGAGTGCCAATGTAAGATAATTTACAAAATATATTTTTCGGAAGAACGGTTGGATGTCTACACCTAACGTTCTTCAAAAAAACTTGTTTTGGAATCTACTCTTTTAAGTCTGTCATGATTTGAAGTGTAGAGTTTCCAGAGAGCGACCGTCCCTTGTTAGTTAGGATCCCGAAGATCAGATTGACTACAAGTAATTCAAGTTATTTGATTATTATTATTATTAAACTTACAGCTGAAATAATCGATTTTCTGACAGTGAAGAAACCCAATGCACTAAGTTTAAGTTGAGATCCAGTAACTTTAGTAAGAAAGAATTGAATCTAGAAGAGAAAATAAGAAATAAGAAATAAAATTAAAAATATAAAAAGCTATTTAATAAAATTATTATAATTTCTGAATTTCTTTAGTCAGAATGAAGATTTTTTTAATCTATTTCTTTATTAAGTGTACATAGGAAAAAAAAGAAAATCAACGTTGCCATCTTTTCAGAGGAAATTTAAAAGAATTTTTAAGATAAAGCCACATTAATTCTAAAAAAAATAATTTTAATTTAACAATATCGCCAATATTTTAAGATATTTAAAATATATATAAATATATATGTATCAAAATATATATATCAAAAATATTAAATTTTTATAGTCTTCTCTCTATTATTTCTAATCTTTATTATTATTATTGTACTGCAAAGGATCAAAGGTTTCAGGATTCGATGCATAAAAATTACAAATGTTCAAGCATCCGAGGTCGGCTGTTTCGCCATCTGGGATCAATAAAAACAACTTTATGATTGCACTTGTCGTCTAGCCTTTACTTTAAATATTCTACAAATAAACTATTTAATATTACAATTTGCATGATTCAGATGACTGAATAATTGACAATGGTAATTTTGAACCGGAAGTAACCAAATGGGTATCAGTACCTATAAAGATTCAGTGTAGACAGACCCCACGTTTGTCCAATTACCACTATCTTTCTGACTCGGTCAGCGGTTATTTAAAACAGGAAAGGGATTAAACCGGAAGTGACCCGAACCGGAAGTCACTTTTTTCCGCTTCGTCGTGGGGAATCTAACAAGATATGATTCAAGGGCTCTAATTCCCGATTTGGACTGTTGAAGGAATTGCATACAAAGATACCGAAAATCTAATATCTCCTTCCTACGGGGATCGCTGAAAATGAGAAACAACAAACTGTCCTAGGATGCTGAAAACTTTGGAAATTCAGAAAAAAAAGGGAAATTCTAATGCACACAAGCTCACAAACCAGGTCTCGGATTTCCATGGACTCCTATTAAGTGACCAACAATGATAATGCATGCTTTCTTGAATTAGATTATTACAACAATAAATTTGAATTATCACTATCCATTGTTCAGCAAAGTACTAGAACGAAACCATACGTTAATATAATTTGTAGTCTCATAACAGTGGTCTTTAGAAATCTGAGATGGACTGTAGTTGATGTATATCTTTTATTTTTTTTCTTAAAAAAAGAGTATTTTCTAATATTAAATAATATATCTTCTATTTTAAAAAAGATTTTTTATTTATACCTGAAATCGACTTTCTGCTGTTAGTTCCATGTGTTGATGTCTCATTAAAGTTTTTGCGTGACAAGAAGACTGAAAAAAAATATAATAATAATAAAAAAAATTAATCTACATATCGTCGTCATTCATAACTTTTCATTTTAACTTTCATTCGAATAATAAAAATAATAATATTTTTTTTTGGTTGCTTTTTTACTTTATTTTACAGTCAAATCCCGTTAGAAGCTCCCAAAAACAGGTGCTAAGTTTAAATGATGTTAAAATATATACAATAGAAAAACACTAAATCTAATATGATAGAATATTAATGGCATACAGCATACATTGTGAGTGGGTTCAAAAATAATAATAATAAAGATTAACAATATAGATTAAAAGTTAAAGAGCTGTTTAAGAATCAAAATAAAGAATAAAACAAAATCAAATTAAATAAAATTCATCCGTAAAATGAAAATAAATATTTAAAAATACAAAAAAATAATTAAATATCAATAATACAATGTCATAACCTAATACAGTGCAACTTGGATAATTCGAACGTCTTTAATTCGAAATCGTGGTTAATTCGAAGATTTCTCTTAGTCCCTTGAATTTCTTATTAAATCAATGTTAAAAAATCGTGGATAATTCGAAGTTCAACTTCCTTAATTCGAAGTTTTTTATAAAAAATTTCGAACCATAACGACTTTTCGGCGTTTCATCGTAAAGAAATTCGACACGTGACAACTGAAATAACCTTCCCGCCACCGCTCGATACGTGACGCCATTCGACACGTGACGCTGCAGACGCCATTCGAGCTTTCTGCTGTCAGTGTCACCATGTCTTTCAGTAAACCACGCGTGTTCAAGAATTTAACGTTCGCTGAAAAGATCGCAGTCATTCGCGAGGTGGAAAAGGGTGTGAAGAAGAAATGCCAAATCGCCAACGAGGACGGGATAGCGCCGAATTTCGTCGGTACATTGAAGGACAAACCAACGTAAGTGAAGCTGTTTTCCGTTCACTAAACATGCTTGATGATTTTGCTAACTTTAAGCGACTGAATTCTACAAAACAATCAGACATTAATCACAATTTTTTGAAAAACTATAATTTTCTGTATTGAATGTAATA
This sequence comes from Thereuonema tuberculata, assembly GCA_023159025.1. Taxonomy (NCBI): domain Eukaryota; kingdom Metazoa; phylum Arthropoda; class Chilopoda; order Scutigeromorpha; family Scutigeridae; genus Thereuonema; species Thereuonema tuberculata. The sequence continues at coordinate 28,663 of JAFIDM010028792.1, read as the reverse complement.
TATACTGTAGCTTATGTAATATAAAACTTATTTTGTTTACATAAATATAGTGTTTAAGTCTTTCATACCATGATCTTTCTGAATAAATATTTGCTTATTGACAGAATAATCTTTTCAAGCATTCAGTGGACCTGATATTAAAGCTAAAAGATGTAACTTGTTTAATTCGAAGTCTTGGATAATTCGAAGTTTTGTAGTGGTCCCTTCAGCTTCGAATTATCCAAGTTGCACTGTACAAGTATTTTTGTAATTACTATATACATACGAAATACGAATAGAAAAAGTTTAGCCAAAGTATAAGAAAGAAAATCTGAGACATCCATCAATGTCTCACTTTATAATTCTAAAATTTTATTTATAATGATTAGCTTCATTTGCCTTAGTCTAAATTATTAATCAGCCAGTTTTTAATTATTTCTTTTAATATCTGATTTTTTTTTTATTATTTATGTTACTGAGGCCAATTTTATTGATGGTCTTTTCCAAAATGAAGTTTGGATTACGTTCTCCATAACTGTTTTTTATGTCAGGATATTTTAAGTTAATGTTGTTTTAAATTATAATTACTAATGTTAGTGTTCCTTTTTATTGTAAATTAGATTGTAATAGTTTTTTTGTAATTAAATTACATAGTAACTTTTGATAGGGAGTTAAAATCCTTCTTTCAATTAAATATTTCTTTCTTTTCTTTTTATCCGTGCAGATATTATGAAAATAGAGTAAGTTTAAGTTTAATTTCTTTTGGAGAAAATTTATATTTGTTAAATTAGAATTGGTGGTATTAGCACGTTTGTAGCATAATTTAGGATAGAATCACAGAAAGCTAAGTAAAAAAATCCGAATTTTGAGTGGAAGTGTATCTTTTGTGTGATACTAGATGTATGATATGGCGTTTCGTTTTTATATTGTAGTGATTTTAGAGTTTTATCTGTTGTATCATAGTTATTTTATTGTTCTCTGTTCTTATCAATCATTTTCTGTACATTTCAAATTTTTCAGTTAACTCGTTTATTTATTATTAAATCCTAAACAGTTGGTGGTTTCCTCATAATTCCCTTTAATATAAATAGCAACGGTTTAAAACCGTGACGATCACGTGTTTGTTTAAATCATCCAATCATTGTTAAAGTCCATCAACTAATCACAATCAATGTACATTACCTATAAATACAATGTTTTTCATTTTAATATAGAGATTGAATTTTGCTTCAGCCTAGTTTCAACCGAATCTTATTTTCAACAAACCAGGCGAAGTTACACACCACAATATTGTTAATGTGGCTATCCCAAGTATAAGCAAGGCTATTATTAATTGTAATGCCCAAGTAGTTAATGGAGTTGACTGATGTTATTTTGTGATAATTTTGACAGACAGGATTATTTGAGTGCAAGCATTTGTGAGTGTGAAGATATACTGTTGATATTGAGTTAGGATTTGTTTTTTCGGACGTATTAACATTAAGTTCGTTAATTACTGTCAGTTTATCGTCACGCGTCCATTTTCGTGTTTCTAGAAGGTCCTTTTGTAATCTATTGGTTGCATTAAGGATATGTTTATCCGCAGTATATATCAGGATGTCGTCGGCTTATACTTTGATACGGCTATACTTTGTGATTGAAAAGGTCATATATATATATATATGTTATATATTAAAAATAATGTGGTCCTAAATTTGATCCCTGTGGTACGCCTTTCAATTTTTTATTCTATTTGCTTGTCGAATTCTTGATAGAAACAAATTCTTCTTTTTTGTAAATAACTTTAAAATTTCGAGTGTTACTCCTCTAATACGAATATTGGATAATTTCCTTAGTATTATGCAATGATGAATTGAGTCAAATGCCTTATTGAAGTCGACAAAGCTTTAATAGGAATTTATTTTTATTCAGATGTTCGTTAACAACAAAATAATTGTACTACTTTTTTGATAAGCATATTGTTCAGGGTTAATTTTAATTTTTTCCAAGTAACTTTTCACTCTTTTGTGGAGATATAGCTTTCTATTACTTATTTTATTAAATACATGCTGTATAGCAATGGATCTACAGTTTGTTAGGTTGCAAGGAATATCACTTTTATATCTTGGAACAATTTTTGATACTTTTAAGCTATCTGGATAGATTTGTGTCTCGATTATTTTTATTTATTAGAATAACTACAATTTCTGAGAAAAGTTAGTTACATTTTTTTTTGATCTTGCTAATAGTTAGGTTATATGTGCTTTTGGATTTTACGTTTTTTAGATTTTTTATAAATTTATAATTCGATTTCTCTATTCGAATATTATTGTATTCGATTTATCTAATAGAAGGTTCTTGAAGAAACATAAGAGTTAGAATCACTCCGTAGTGCACAGCTATTCGTCAGCAAGTTCTGTTTGCAGTTAGGTGCCATCTGAGTGAAGTTATTACAAAAAATACTACAGAATTTGTTAGCTAATTTTGTTTCTTTGTTGCTACTTTGAATACTATTTATTAGACGATTAAGTTCTTTATTATCTTTTTTTCTTCTACCTAAAATATTGTTTATTTCGATCCATTTGTCTTTCGAATTTGTAGCATTGCTATTGAATTTGTCTTTATAGTACTGCTTTTTAATTGGTTCAGTTTTGTTTTGAGTTGGTTTCTAATTTTCTAATAATTCTCATAATAATTAGCATTAGTTGGGTTAGATTTTTGTATTTCTTAAAATGACTGTCGTTTTCCTTAATTTTAGCTAACAATTCAGTATTTATCCGTTCCTTATGTTTCCTTTGTTGTTTCGGTTATTTAACTGAATGTATTTTAATATTTTCGCTTCATTGATATGTTCCAGTAATTTTGTGTAAATAACATTGGGATTTGTTACATTTTCGGTTCTTATTTGCATTATTAGTTTATTCGTTCCCTGTACTAATTTATCTTAGTTTATTTGTTTGATTTATTTTATTATCTCGTCGTATGTTGTTTGTGTTAGACCAATCATTAAGTTGAATTTAAAATAATATAGCGATCCTAAATCTTTTCCTTGGAAATTGTACTTTCAAATATTTCTTTTTTATCTTTATAAATATAATTATTTTATAAAAATAAGATCCATGCAGGAGGTACCAGTGTGTGTGTGTCTGTTGTTTGAAGTCTTGTTATTCCATAGAGAGCATTTTTGAAGCCGTTTGTGGAAAGAATTCTTAAATAATGAAAAGTTATAATATTATCATTTATTTGTATAAGTGTGTATTAATATCTCCAAATAAGATGGTCATAGTGTTTTGGTTAACATCCATTTCTAATATATTTTCTACTTCACTAAGAAATAGTTTCATTTAATGATGGAGTCCTTTACATAGCAAGGATATTTAAATTTCTTGTGTTGATACTGTAATGAGAATAGTTTCAAAGTAGTCGGTATCAACATTTATTGCTTGAATTTTTAAGGGTTTTTTTTAAAAAAAAATTATTATCCCATCCCTCTTTTTTGTAATAAATGAATGTTTCTCAGTTAGTTAATTGATTCAGATTCCATGTCTTTTGATATTAATCTGTTAAGTCCAAAACATTTAGATAATCTAAAAGATCAGTAATTTTACAATGCAACAAATCCCAGTTGTGGCGGATAGATCATATATTCAGAAGTATAATTCTGAAATTACTTTTTAATAGTTTTCTCGTTATTCTGATCATTCATTTAAATTTTCTATGCTTTTGGTTTTTGGCTGAATAATATCTTCTTCAAAATCAGACTCGTTCAAAGTAGTTCATATAAACAGAAAAAAAATTAATGAAAGTAAAATTATTCCCTGCTTAGATAATTTTTTTCTGGATCATTTACATTGAATATTTTTAAAACATTTGTATTTCAGTTTTCCTAACTAAGATTTTGCAATTTCTAATACATACATATCTATAATTTTTACCCTTTAATTTGGATTTAGCTTGCCAAAGGAGTTTTTTGATTTTGTGGTAAAGATTGTTAAAGATGTCATTATTTGTAATTTTCTGTCCTGTTTTGGATTCCATGTTTGTGAAATTTCAACGTTTATTTTGATTTCTTGTCTGTGAATTTCACAATAACTGGAAAAGGTCTGTCTTTGTTTTGTTGATGTCTTTGTGGTTGACATCTAACTCGGAACTTGCATTTTCTATATTTAGCCTTTTTAAGTTTCTCAACAACTTTCTCCAGGTTTTCTTTTCTGTTGTATTTATACGTGAATCTCAATGTTGTTTCTCCGAGAGTACTGTTCTTGTTGAGCTAATTTATCGTCGAACATAGATATTTGTCCTTTTATTTCTCTGTTTTCTTGTTTAAAGTTTTTTCACATTTTGCTTTAGTTCATAGTTATCATTTTCTAGTAATTTGCATTTTTCTGTAACTTCATCGTATTTGTGTGACAAGAATTGCAGAGATTTTTTCATGTCTTTTAAATCCTGTTTTATAGTGTCAGTCTTGTAATTTCTTCATTAGCTCTTTTGTGAGATATTTGCCGTTTTAGTGTGATTCAGAACAGAACAAAAATGATGGAATAGTAAAACTTTATATGCTCCATGAATATCTTTTTTTTTCATTGTCTCAGAATTTAACATTTATCATCTTCAACTTAAAAATATTGAAATTCAACTGCGGAACACAGTTCTCTTTTAGCTGGAGACAACAAGAAAGGTGATCCTAATGTACTCATGAGGTGAATGAAATCATATAAATCAATGTAAATAGCTTTGAAAAGTCTAAATATGATGTTTTGAAATATTACTATAGATACTTTAAAAGTTATGAATTTTCGAAAATCATAACTGAACCATATAGATGGTCTCATTGCAATGTCACATTCTGAATGCTGCAGTTGGTTTTAACAAATGAAGATCTTTATTTATTCATCCGTTTGATATTAGACAGAAATTGAAGATGGAGCTCCTAACCATTCACTTCCATCAAAGACCTGCTCAAATCAGACAATCAGTGAAAATTGAGGCGAGAAACTTGCAAGGCCACAGCTTGCGTTTACAGTGCTGATATTGAGACACCCGTTCGCAGACATTTTGGTCAGACACATGGTATCAGATATATGTTGTAACTAAAAATGAAGTACGACTACTATTGAAAAAACTGGACATCTTACAGGTATAGCGAAGTGAAGGCAACGAATTGTGTTGATAATAAAGAAGTGAAATTGTCGTTAAAGGCATTTCTTAACAGTTTCCAGCACAGATATATAGATTCGTTGATAGAAAAATTGAAATTGAAGATTCTTTCAGAAGCTGTTGAGAAGATTTCTACGAAAGGTGAAGGAAATAGTGAGCCAATCGAACCGAAATACTCAAAAAGCTTTGGTTAGGTCACTGGATGTCAAAGACAACTGTGAGCAATTCATTAGGATTGAGATCTTCGAAAACACTGTAATCAAAAGGTGCACAAGCTTGTATTTCGTCACATTGCAGAGCTCAGAACCAACTTTCGTAAGTTATATGAAGGGTACTTAAAGTGATAGATGGAAAAATATTTAACCTCTAAAGAAGCCTGGATTTAAACTACTAACAAGTCACGAACAATTTCCTATCGTCCACATGAAGACAGAATGGTTTTGTCACTTGCTTTTTCACGGTAGTGGCAAGTTATTGTCATCAACACTGAATAGTTTCTGGGAATGCCAAGATTAATGCAGCCTACTACCGAGAGAACATTTTGGAACTATTATACCATACTTAATCCCTAGACTACACAGTGAGGAATGTAAGAAATTGTTCATCCACCAAGACAAAGCTTCGTGTCACATAGCAAAACCAACAGTGACCTACATACATTGAATGGCTCAAAAACTGCAATTCAGATATTCCGTAGTTAGTTTTATACCTGTAAAATAATCAGGCGCATCTCCCACGAACTTCTGTGGATTCAGTTTACGGAAAGAGACGATAAAACTGAAAGGTTTTATTTACTTTTTGTAAAATGGGAATGGGACAAAAGGAAAGGAATAGGACAAAATATCATTAATAACTTTCGAACAAAGTTTTCTCCAGTGGAAACTGCAAGGAAAGCAAATAGAATACATTAGTAGTTGGGTGGCTTCTCATAAGAGTGCTGCCAAAATAGTTCTTATAAACTTAGGACGACCCTTTTTAGTCTGTAGTAACAAAAATTAATATGATAAGCAATGGTAATTCAATTGCAATTACAATTTTCTAATTTCCTTAGAATAATTTATTTTCTTTATTATTGAAAGTAAATTCTCAATAATAAAGAAAAATGAATACATATCGTTATTAACTGTTTTCTGTTACATTAAAAGGACTTAAGCTAATAATTGGTTAACTTACTTTATCATCAGCCTTTTCGAAGGATATTGAAATTTCCAACATCTCGATGAAACGAAAAACTGATAATATTATGCAAACGTATACACCAAGAATCGTTTCGTCTTGAATACACATCATGTACATAAAAAGACACACTTGAACAGTTCCACAGGCAAAGGTCACCAAGGTATTGTAAGCCAGCGAATCATTCAATTGCTGTACAAGCACACAGATTCGTTCATGAAGGCATCGTAAATGAGCTACATTCCAAGCAATATTACTTAAGCGATTCGTCTGTAAAACAGTGTTCAATCGTTTGTCCACCTCCTCGAAAGCCTCACAGGCAGCCCCAAGATAATAAGCGCTGATGCAAGGAGATATATACAAAGTAAGTCGAACAATAGCAAAGAAAAATGCAGTTACAATGGAGCCAACAATAAAACCAGTTTTGGAAAATTCTTGCTCCAAGAACTGCTGATGGCGTACGCTGATATCTACGATGTAAACTATGATGTTTACCATTGAACAAACGAATTGGATGGCCAAATGACGATACCATGCTTTTTTGAATGAGGAAATTCTCAATTCACGACCAATAACTTCCCATTCAACAAACTGAGTTGGGAGAAGCTTTGCCTGAATTTGAAAAAAAAAAAAATTAAAAAAATTAAGTATAGAGAATTACCATAGACAAGCACAAAGAAATGACTTCATTTTTTATTTCAATTTTCTTGAGAAAAACAATTTTAATGAATTGGAAAAATTACATTATATCTAACCACGACATTGCTAAAGGGATTGTAACATAATGCCTCCAGTTATTTCTGTTTATCAGGAGCTAATATTTGCGCTAATTAGAATGGAAGACTAGTTTGCTGAGGGTTGGACTGTTAATGGTTTTGCCCTTTTTTGTTTCCTACATTGTCTTGACCAGTTCGAATAGTATTTATATCCTTATATCTGCCTGAAAGATATATCTGTCTCACGCATTCCGCAAATAATGAATCCACTCAAAGTTTGGCTATTTGAATCGTAGTTAAGTTCGATAGACTAATGCAGTGATCATCTATCCCTAAGGGAGTAACGATTGCCAGGAAATGAACTATAATACTTGAAGAATTCTATCAATTTTTATTACATTAAAAATTCATGTGTCTACTGGTGACTTTGTCTACCAACCTATCGTCCTGCCTTTTCAGATCCTGCTTCTTTTATTTCATCTTATTGTGGGCTACTAAGTTAACAGCAGTTAATAGCAGAGTTCAAAATCAATTGGCTCAATTAGTAATCCCCCCTCCCCAAGTAATAATTTAACGAAGTTTAGTTGATAAACTTAGTTCGCATGCATGGCAGAAAGAGCTACAAAAGTATTCGAATCTTCTGGATCGCCTTACATAGGATCGCCATCTGTCCCATATTAAACAGAATGTCACACATTTACCACCAAAATTGTACGCCCCATTTTATAATTCGATTATGTTATGTTATACAAAGATGGGAAAAAAATACCAAGAAAAATAAATTATAAATTCTTAAATCTTAAATTTTATTTAACATACATATTGAAATACATTAGTTCTTTTTATATTTATTTTCAGCAGAAATTACTATTATTAAATATAAAAAAACACCAAAAAACCCCTGCTGCACAAAAAAACTCTTTGGGATAAACGAAATTTAAACATATAGGCCTACATTAAAAAATTATAGTGAACGTACAATTGGCGGTAAGACTATTACCGTAGTTAGTTGTAAAGATGTAACGATTTTTGAATCCGTTTCAATATTAATACACTGTACTGAATAATGTTATTAATATAGTTACGTTTACATAATCGCTTGTAAATGGTGCTAAATATTGATTACAGTAAAGAAAATTTTTTTTTTTATATTTTTAAAATATGCTAAAAATCGTTTCCTATAAATGCGATTCGGATAAGCGAGTTTTTAGTGTATATCCAATTCCTGAAATTTTGAAGAACGTTGCGTCATTTGTTTGGATTTCCCTTATAACTTATTAGAACGGGTGAGAGTGGCTAAAATATCAAAAGTAAAAAAAGAAAAAGAAAAGTTCTTCGTTATTTATTAAAACAAAAATATAATTCCTTTCATTTTCATCAATCTGTTTAAAATTCTTCAACGATATTTCGCGGAAACTGTCGTTCGCTTTGTCAAGTTTTTTCGTAAAATAAAATATGTACTAATCATAATGTCAACAATTTATATGCAATTGATGTTCACTGTGTAACCTTTGCTGATACATGTTTTTTTACTCGTAATATCCATTATTTAAATTTCTCTTCTTTGTGCCGCATTATATTCAGGAAATGAGATAATGTATTGCTATTCACTGTGTAACCTCTTTGTTGTTGGGTAGCTTTTTATAGTATAGGCTTCTATCACATACCTTGTGTGTTTGTCCTTAATTCTGAATAAAATCTCTACAATTGGGTCCGGATTATGGTTTTCATTAATGCAGTGTTCCGCCCATTCCATTTACATATTATTGGTATATTATTTTGAGAAAAAAACTTGACAAAGCAGAATGATAGTTTCCGCGAAATATCGTTGAAGAATTTTAAACAGATGAAAATGGAAGGAATATTGTTTTAAAAAGAAAAGTTAAAAAAAAAAAATCTTATATTTTGTAGATGGTGCTAGAATATCTGTTATTTCACGGAGTGTGAAGTCAGATCCCTACATCGTGTGTGACTGTGAGATCCCTATATCGAATCACCAGTGTATATAAAATAATAAAAAACATTACTTTTGATTCTCGTTGATGACGAAAAAAGGACTACAAGCTTAAAATACGTTTTAAGAATTTTTGAGGTTTTAATTGACGATTCTCGTGTAAATTTTACATTTGATATTCTTACCTTCCACATCATACAAAAAATAGTGAGAATTCCGTGTACCATAAATTCTACCATAATCAAATTAAAGATAACGATAGTCAAATTGACTGACTTGTGGAACATTCTTCTACTAAAGCCCATTGTGTAATAAATGTTGACAATGCTTATCGTAGTACATGCTATAAAAAAAAATAACGAATAGATATGAAGAAAGCTGCAGGATTTGTACTGAAGATCAGAAGGATTTTGACTGCAGACATTTGATATTGGAAACATTCCTAGCAATCGTGCAACTGCTATAAATGGTCTAATAGTGCTGTAGATGCCAGAGAAAGAGGGTGTTCTTTGTTGTTCTGAATCCAGGAGTGGTGGGTGCTCTCTAGGGAATACATTTATAGGCTTCCATGCAAGCCTTCCGCCATGTTGGAAGTCGATTCTCATTGCAACTGAAAGAAAACGATTTGAAGTATTAATTCATGAATTTTAATTAATTATTTTATATAAAAAGATTAATGATGTAACACTTTCATTTCGTTATAAAAATACTACATAATTTTGCACAAGTTGTTCGAGTGACGGACAGAGCAGAAGCGGCAAACTTAATGTAAATCTTATCTTTTAAAGAACGCTGAAGGAACCGAGCCGAAATGTTGAGTAAAACTCACCCGGAGTGGGAAAATCTCTTATAGAAAAGTATATCTTTACCATGGCCATATACTCCTTCAGAACCAAATTATTAAATGTGTTATTTGTGTTTTAACTTCAAATGTAGCCGTGCCGGCATGGCCGAGCGGTCTCGACGGCGGTCTGCCGTTGCGGCCAGTATGCCGGTACCCGGGTTCGAATCCCGGTCGTGGCATGGATGTTTCTTCTTCTGTTTCTGTCCGTTCCTGCGGGTATCACTTGATGCTGCCTCCCTTCGCGTACCCTGAGCAACGATTCGTCGGTTAAAGGCATTATATCTCGCCCCTTGTTGTTGGCCTAAAGAAAGACCATCAGTCTACAAGCCCGGGCATTTGTAAAAAAAAAAACTTCAAATGTTAAAAAAAAAATTCTTTTTTAAAAATTCAAAATGGTGAAAATGTAGAAGTACATGCTACAGTAACGAATAAATATAAGGAAAGCTGGAGGATTTATATTGAAGATCAGAAATAGTTTTGATACAGAAATTTGATATTGGAAACATTCCTAGCAATCGTGCATCCGCTGTAAACGATCTGACAGATTAATTTTTTTTTTTTTTATTTCATCATAGGAATCAATTATTTTATGTTTACTATAAAATTAACGTCTTCATTTGAATTAATTTCATGAGATTCTTTCATTATATATTTAAATTTAATTAATGAACATTTTGCTTCACATTATTGTTGCTAACGAAAAACGTAATATTTTTTTAATAACAATGTAGTCTTGTCAAACGAAATGGGTCATTAATTTAATGGAAATATATAATGAAAAAATCTCATGCAATTAAATAAGTAAAGACTTTATTTTAAAGTAATTATAAAAAAAATACTGTCAAATTAGGGTAAATTACTTTATTCAAAAATGAAATTATTATTATTTAAAAGTTACTAAGTAAACATTATAAATAGTAAAACTAAAAATTACAAATATATGTAGGTAGATTAACAATGGAAATAAAAATAATATAGTTTCAACATTATCGGATTTAGACTTGGTGAGGTTCTAAGTTTGAAGCCCTCTTATTAAAGAGTTACACAAAGATATGTACCAAACAGGACCTCGAGTCGCCCCAGCAAAATTGAAAACACATTTAAATTATTATAAAAATAATAATTTAATTATTACAAAATTAATTATTATTTATTTATTATAAAGCCCCCCCCCCTCAAAAAAAAAAATCATCAATTTTGTGATGTAGCTTAGGCTGTAGCTTGTATACCTTATGCCGAAATCCGGCATTATTTCAATTTTATAAGGACATTTATATTCTATTGGAAAACAGTAATTAATAATGGCTGTTCGAGATCATCATTTTGTTTAATGTAATAAAGTTGCCCATGAGTAAGTCATGAACTACAGTAGTTCAAATCGCGGTAATGCATGGGTGTTTTTTTTCACTCTCCGTGTCCATCCGAAGCCTGAGGATTCATATGAATTGGAACCCCTCCCTCACCTTTCTTAACGTTTGTGAAAAAGAATCACGAAACCCCCGAAGTTTCTTACGACTGTCGAGGATGTGGCACTTTAAGAATTAGATGAAATTTTACAGAATAGCGAAATTAATATTCGTGTAGAATAGGTCAGTAGGTGTTTAACACGTATGTTTATTGAACAACAATGAAAAAAAGTCACATTTAGAAATTTACGGCAAACATCTTTGGGGAATGAAAGCAACAATAATCTTGAGGTAGTAAATTGAGAATTAGATACACCCTGTAAAGAAAGTATAAACTCACCCAAGTATTTCAAATAACTTTTAATTATTGGATTTGTTTACTTCCCTTTTTGTTTCATAGTCTATTTAACAGCAATAAATTCATGTACCATTTAAACATCTCAAACATTTAGAGTAGTTTTTAAATTAAAAAATAAAAATCACTTTTCAACTGTAAAGAAAATATAAACTCAAAACATAATATTTCGAAAATTATTGAAATTAATAACGTGTTGGTCCTTTTTTCTTCTGTGTAATTTCTATCATTCTGTCAGGCATTGTCCCAATTAATTTTTTTTCTAATCGGACATCTTTATCTGGTACCAAACATTCCAAATTGCAAGCTTCAGATCATTCTAGTGATGGTAGTGTTTGTTTCGGCCATATACAATGTTTGCCATCCAACCCCACACGTTTTCAATTGGGTTTAGATCAGGCGAACGGGGGGGCCATGGAACATTAATTTTCTCTTTTTTAAGCCACACTTTGGTGGATTTTGACTCATGTATAGAAGCTTTGTCTTGTTGATGTTGCCAATCTGGCCCTCCTAGAAAGGGTCCAAATGGTATTAAATGGTCGTACGTAAGGTTTTGAAATGTTATACAGTCCATCTTGCCTTCCACAAACACTATATCTGTCTTACCTCCTACCCCAAATGCTGTCCACACCATCATTCCACCCCCCTTGTTGTCTGCTTAATCTTATCTTCGACGGAGTGCGTACATCATGCCAGTATGCGGAATATTTGTCAGGGCCGTCGAGACAGAAACGTTTTTCATCAGAAAAAAATATTTCGTTCCACCTTGATTCCATTTACTGTTTTTTTAGCCCAGTCAAGTCGGCTGGAACTATGAGTGGCAGTGAGCTTGGGTTTAGCTTTCAGTTTTACAAACTTCATGTGTTTATTTGACGTTAAGTTTTTCCATATCTTCCTTAGTTTGGGGAGATACAGTCCTTGGCAACACACGTTTCACGGGTGGACATCTCATCAGACGCAGCAATTCTCCGGTGGTCCCGAGGTGTGAGTTTTGGAGGTCTACCTGGTCTTTTAGTGGTTCCATAAACATCACCTTTCTTGATGACATTTTGAATAACAGTCTGTGAAAGATTTAATTCTGAGGCTATTTGCCTTGTTGACTTTTTTTTGACCAAGTAGAAAATGAATTTTTCGTATTTCTTTGTCAGTTAATGAATTTTAAATAACCGAACATCTGCAAAAAGTGCTAGTAGTGCGAAGATTATCTTACCCCTAGATTCGTGGATATAATTCCATGCAGTAGAAACGTGAACTAAAATCTATTGGATTTGTGATAACTCCATAAGACAACGATTTTCCTTACGCCTTTGTTCCTCATTTTACTTATTCATTATAATCTTAACATCCTAAATCTACTTTCAATTTAATGTGGATCTTATTGAATCAAAAATAGTAGCGATATATTGTTACGGAACCTATAAAGCGCCAAGCATAAATTAGGATTCAAAATTACCTTGCAGCCTTCAATAATAACTGTAATATCCTATTCGAGATGGGGAAATAAGCCCTTTCATCACACAAATAATTCAAAATATCTATGTCAAGTTCATTCTCTGAAATCCAAAGGATGATTGGTTGAGCTTTGGAAGGAGGAGCGAATCGATTTGTCCAATTCAAAAGAAAAAAAAAATAATGACGTCATTTACATAATGGCACGCAGGCGCAAAAACAAAGCAAATAGGATTAGACTTAGATGGCGCCAAAATCTATTGATCTGCTCAAGGGTTATAAAACTTTTTTTTTTTTTTTTTTTTAATATCCGCATGGAACTGTTTGCCCAGGGTATTTTAGTTTGTGCAAAACGTTTGTAACCACTTGAAATATGTATTGGAAAAGAAATAAAGGGTTAGCACAATGAAGATTTAAAGCAGAGGTGCCCAACCCCTTTAGACCTTATGGCTCACCCCCCCTCTCAAAAGATCTGATGGAGGGGGCGAGGGGGGGAGCTTGGCCCACATTTGTATTAGAGCCCAAAATTTCTAGCTACGCCACTGGCTGAGAGCGCTGAAATCGCTTAGTTCCATTTCATTCAGTGGCGTAGCGAATATAACTAGCGCCCGGGGCCACAATACCTTTTTGAGGCCCCCCCCCCCCCCCCTACAAAAACCAGAAAAACATTTCTCCAAATCGACAACCAAAACAAAAAAAGGATTCTCCAAATCAACTACCAAAAAAAAACCGACTTTTACACTCTTTGATTTTTTTGAACCCCCCTCCCCCAAATTTCAATGGCGCTGTCTGCGCCGTGGCTCCCCCGCGTGGGCGCTCCTGTTTAAAGTGTAATGTTAGATGGGCATGATTATTTCGATTTATCCATGATCATGATAACTAGAATCTAAGCATCCTTAAAAAAAAAAGCTGAAGAGGTGGGGGTAGGTTGTTACAAAGAAGATCTATAACGATTTTAGCTCTTAAACACGACATGCTCCTATTTTGTGGAGATCCAAAAAATTGATCCAAAAAATTAAATTCTTGATAATAATTCATTAGCATTTCAAATTTTTTGCTTTCCTGTAATTTTATGCAAATAAATACAGCACTCTTAGTTTTACAAATGTTTTAGATTTAATGTTATTCATTTTTAATATAAATGATTTTTCTTTACATAATTAAAAAATGAATTACAACTCATTTGTGCTTTTTCAAATATTGTGTCTGATTAATGGCTTGACTATTTATAGCTTTTTTTTCTGGAGTTATTGATTAGATTTTTAATATTAGTTTGAAAAAATCATTATTTTTTTTTCTTCGCAATGAATGCTAATGATTGAGTTTACATAAAGGAAGCCATTTTTATTCTGCCATTTTAACGGAAATGACATTCCTGAATTTATATAAATTATTGTAATTATCTTTGATAGTTTTGTTTACATCCCCTTCCATTCTTCTTATCATTGCATAATGGCCAGATAGTAATCTTTTTATAGTGTTATAAATAGGTGTTATCACATCATTTCATCACCACGCTTGTCTAATAACAACTGCAAGAGAAAACACATTAATTCATAAAAGATATGGCTAAACTAATAAATCGAATTATATTATCAAAATTATTATTTACGCGTGCTTAAATACAATAAATGCAGAAGCTCATCCGATATTGCTGAAAGCACTAAAAGCTACTACTTTTTTTAACATTTCCAATGATGAAATTCTGATTCTAATCTTTTTATATCAAATTCGTTTTTGATTTGTAAATTACTGCACGTAAAATATTAATGCTTAAAGCTTAAGTCGCTTTTTGTTCTAAAAAAATATTATTGTTATACTTGTATATTAACAGAAGTATCATAAATACATCATTTCTGAATTTTCTCCTCGTAAAACGAAGAAAGCTTAACACTTAAAATGACATTCAATTCGTTCTGAAGTTTATTTGCTTCTAATATGGATGATGCAAATGATTATAATGATTAGCATATTAATCGTAAATTATAAATTTACTAAATAATTCTTATGACTTATAGTAATAATCGATCTTATAGATTGAAGCTAAAAATGTAATAATCACGTATCCCAAATTTCAATCTCGTGTCATTTTCTCTCCTTGCATAGCCTTGAAAACTATATTCACATATCGTTTAAAAATCTTGCTTTTGAATTCTAACTCGTCAATCCGCAGTTAGTACCCCACTGTAATGCAAAAGTACTTAGAAATAATTACTAACATTAAGTTCTGACCAAAATATTTCTGTTGATGTGAGCAAACATTATTTCTGAAATATCTTGCATTGAGGAAAAAAAAAAAATCCAACAAAAAGTGTTCTTCATTGTCTGAAGATGGGGCCAAGTGTATTTGTACTGTATTTGCGTACTATAATCAATATATTTTTATGGTCGAAATAAACGAATCATTTCATTTCTTTACGGAAAACTCACTATTTCTTCAAAATACTCGTACATACAAAAACTATGATCTGTATATTAAAACTAGAATCAATTGAGACACAGATCTGGACTCTTATATTAAGTACGGGATGATATTTAATGATTAGCACCAAATGAAATTTTGAGTATATGAAATCTCAGTTTTTTAAATCACATGCAGTGTTTTACTATTTTCAAGGCTGCCAAACTTGTAACATGTCCTCGATTCATCACATTTTTTTAAGTATCCCCTTAATCGGAAATCAGAAAGATAAAGATGCGGAGAATGAGATGACCAGGATGGTAGGAAATGTACAACTAATCATTCTGTTCTCGGTGAAATGTAATCATAGGACCTGCTGTAAATACGGCGTAAATACCTGCTGTAAATCTTGCATGAAAGTTCATCTTGCAAGAAAATAATTGACTCCAGGACATGTTACTGTTCCAGTGAAGGTACGAAAAGATGTTGATCATCTCGATATCTCTGGACCGTAACAGGGCCATTGTGAGTAGCTTCTTCGAAGAAGAATGGCTCAATGATAAATGTGGCTGTGAATCCAGTCTGTAACTTTAAAGTGCAGTGGAATCTGTTGAAAAACATGAGGGTTGTCGATGTCCCAAACGGGAAAGTTACGGGTATTCACTGCTCCACTGAAATGAAAATACGCCTCGTCGCTGCACAAGATTTGTCACGACTCAGCCACTTCAATTCTAGCAAAGAAGGTTTATTCAAACGTCAGTCGGATTGTGGCTGATCTTTTACGGGTAGAAATGCACCTCTTTTCTCAGTATCTTCCACATTGCACCATTGGATATATCTAACTATCCTGACACTGCACGAGCACTACTGGAGCATGCAACATTATTCATTGACTGTTCAACAATAGTTGGTTATATCTTTAACGATCTCTGAAATGATAATTTTGCACCCTCGATCGAGTTGAACTTTTAAATGTCCAGTTTCGAGTGATCATTCTCTGTGATCATATTCTCATATGTTAATAAAAAGTTTTGGACATTTGTAACTTTGATTGTAAAAACTATGATCGAATCGAAACTGATGCAGATGCACACCACGCAAACATTTCTTTTAACCGACTCCTTCACCACTTACTTATCTTAAATTAAGATTTACCACTACCACAATTTGCTTCCGACCTCAATCTATTCCCGTAGGTCATGAAACGCCGGAAGCCTTACCTCCCGCAAGTCCTTGGGCCTGCATAGGCCTGTTGGGGGAAAACCCTTTAACTTTTAACTACCACAATTTGAGAGCACCAGCTTATTTTTTAACAGACTAGCAATCTTTAGAAACTTGAAAAGCTGCGGGCGAAGTATTAGTTAACAGAAGAATCCAAATACCTCTGAAAAGTTGATCTCCTACAAGTAAAAGACTGTCTTCAAACTGAGTGTTTTAGAATAGAAACATCGCTTGATATGCAGTGTATATCTTATACATATAGAGAAGTTTACAGGCAAAGCATCTGTACATGTTTCCAACGCGACATGGAAAGCCAAACCGCGAAAATGCAGACGAATATTATTGGAAAACGATTCCGAAACACCTAATATCGTATTCATGAAAACCGTTTTCTATTACGTAACTTTTATGAAATTTATAAATTTAGGTAAATTCGTTTCTCTAAAAGAATTTCGCAGGTTTGTGAATGATTACAAGATGGCAGAAAAACGACTGCTGAAATTGACAGTAATTGAGGAATATCACTAAAATGAATTTTTTTTTCAGAAATTTCCAATTGTGTGTTTGTATGAGTATTGGCAGAGGGTAGTACTCACCCATCCACTCCCTTTCGCACCTGGAACAGACAATAACCGTTTCGGTCGTAATATATAATTATTCCTGCTACAACAGTAAAAGTCGACAACTAAAAAAAATAAATAAAATTAATATATGGCGCAGTACATTCATACCAAAGAACTATTAAAGATTTTTCTACATCCTCACTCATGATCGGGCTACCGCCATGTCTTACTGTGAAGGACAACTCGCTGCATTCACCTGTTGCTCCGCAAAAGAATGGTATGTAAATCTAGAATTTCGTAAGAAATAGGAAAAAAAAAAGTTTTCCTTGAATAGAATATTTTCTAATCGTTTGAATATTGTCTTAATTTCCAATGGTTTGGTGTACTGCGTAACTATCATGGACAGCTGCAGTGGCTTCTCGCGGAATGCTGTAAGTAACATTAAGACCACGAAAACCTTTAATTAAAGCACAGCAAACAGCCTCTAATCAACATTTAGAAATAGAAGACAAAGGAACCAAACCGACCAATATTAGGAAAAGATAAGCCATTACACATTTATACATCACAAAGTTATCGGAACCATCAAGCAAACTTGCTAACATTATTTCGAACTTAAACAATTAGAATTCATTGTTCGTTTGCTTCTTATTTTTCTTATCCCTTCTACCCTATAGCGTCAGGCACGTCGATTTAAATCCATTTTTCTTATTTCTCTAATTTCTTTTCATCTTCTTCTCATAACATTATCAATAAATTGTTCGCAGTCTATTCCTCAACTTAATTCTACTTTTTTCTCTCCAGTTTAGCTTTGAATTTCGTTATTCGTTCATCCTCCATTTTAACTCCGAACCATTTCAATTCTTTCCTTTCTATTACTTCAGCGACGGTATCTCTTCAATTCTTCCCTGATTGTAGCATTTCTAATCCTATCTCTTCTTTTTACTGTTATTTTCAAATAATGGGAAATACTTCATTTTAAGTCTCTGGGCTATTTAAGAGTATTGGGAGATAAACTGCTTAATAGATTTGAATTTTATTACTTACTTCCTTCCTTTTTTTTTCCCTATTGTCGTTTTATTCAATTGGTAGTAAACCTTTTGATTGGTAGTAATTGCTTTTCTAATACGATTATTTATTTTTTTCATTTAGTTTTTCATTTTCATTAAATACTGTATCTAAGTATTCGAAACTTTATACTTGTTCTTATTTTCTTTCCGTCTAAGATACTGTCGGTGGCATTCCCAATGTCACATTAGCTGCCCGATGCTTCCCCGCATGCCTCAAGCTCTCCCCTCTTTGACTGGTTTAAGGAAAGCAATGCAGGAAAGCACTACTTCGCAATGTGACATTGGAATGCCACCCAGGTACCTGCACCAAATAACGCCCACCTAATGTTTAAAGATTTTTTATATTTTTACTGCAAGAGTGAAAATTCTGAAAACTGTACTGAAATGTTATGAAAAAGTGAATTTAGAATTAGTGGCACTTGAAATTATTTCTGTAATAATACAACTTTGAAATGTAACTAAAGGACCTTATTTGGAGCCCGCTGTTCCAAATAAGACCCATATGTAAATAAATAAGGGGAAAAAAGCAGAAATCAATTAAATTAGAAGACTTATATTATAAATCAAATAAAATACAGGGTGTTTCAGAATTCCCTCCGGGATTTCGAAGGTCTGTACCTCAAGGCAAACTCCCCCACAGGAACAAGAGCGTGGCAGGGAAAAGAGTACATAATAAAGTTTTTAACATAGCTTAAAGATGTTCGATATGTCCTGCTCTGGCAACTCGACAGACATCAATTCTGTAATCTAGCTCTTGCCAACAAAAGCTCAGCGGTTTCCTAACCCTAGAAAACAAAACTTTAAAAGTATCCCCTACTACACCTATGTAACCCATTCAATCTAAGTTGAAAAATCTTAAAACTCGTCACCAAAGACTTAGTTCAAAAGATTTCCCCATAAGATATTTATTAATATAAATGTTGCAAATAACATAACCAAAATATTTGTCAGGACTAAATTTCGAAAAATTAGTCTTAACTAGATATTAAGCTAAAAATTAATAATCTTAATATATAAAAATGAATGTTTGTTTGTTTGTTTGTCCCATATGGGTACCTATACCATTCATCAGATTGCGATGAAACTTTGGCGAGTTGTTGTGCGCACGCCCACGAAGGTTTCTGAATTAATAGAACCATTTTACAATATCTGGTGCGTTTCAACAAATGAGTGTATTTCCGGTTTCAACGTTTGCAGTTGCCGGTGCGACTCGCATTTGCAACGACCATCAACAAAGCACAGGGACAATCGCTACAAGTATGTGGGCTAAATTTGGAAAGCCCATGATTCACACATGGACAGCTATATGTGGCCTGCTCACGCGTCGGAAAACCTTCTGATTTATTCGTGTATGCACCAGACGGAAAAACAAAACATATTGTGTATCCAAAAGCACTTCAATAAACAGAATGAAAACACAAACACTTTCTTTGAGTGGCATTGCTTCGCAAGCCGGGTACAGCTAGTTAATTTACAAAATGGAGAATTTAAACTAGCTTTGATGATTTTTTTTGGATTTTTTTTCTCATTATACATAATTACTTTATTACCAGAATGTGCTTATGAGGCTCATAATAGGAAAAACATATACGATAACCGATGTTTCAAATAAGACTCATGGGCCTTGTTTGGTTCATCAGTGAAGGGCCTTATTTGGAGCTCCCTGTTAATCACACTTTCATTCATTGTGTTACTAAAACTTATTTAAATGCACGTTAACTGGAAAACATCAAATACAATACCTTATTCTACGCATTACATACTTTAAAATGACATAAAACATGTTCATGTATGTTAAGTTGCCTAAAAATGCGGACGATGTTTACTGTTTAACTGAAAAACATGGTTGGAATAGTCCACTTCAACGGACCTAATTTTTGGTTAGCCGCTAGAGGCCAGGACTTATCCGAAACATAACTAATTTTGTAAAATTGTCATCGTTCTATTAATAAAATGAAGGATGGGCCTTATTTGAGAACCGGGCCTTATTAGGCGCATGTATCTTATTCCATAATTTCTTCTAAAAAATACTTGACACATACACACCCACACACATAGTATGAATTAGCAATAAAAATAATAGTACAAAAGGAAAATTTTCGATGTCTTTTCGTTGACTTCTTTTTCAAGCAGAAAATTACAATAAATAAACCGACAAACCAGAGAAGAAATATAGGAATACCTAACAAATAGATTAATGATCAGATTGACTAGAAACCGCTACGATGCGTTGTTTCCGTGTCACCCAATGCACGGGTCCATTGCTCAGCATCATGACACAACCAGTAGTCGACTTCCTATCTTCCTTGTCGTCTGCCCAGGTTGCATCGCTGTAACATAACAATTGCTTATTTGATCTACTATACATTAGCGTTAACGACTTTGTCTCTTGCAGATATCTTAACACTCTCTTCAGTTGTCTAAAATCTTTTTCAGTCGGACTTCCATTTTTCCGTGCTAGTACATTTACTGCGTAATTTATATCTGGACGGCTGGAATTGCATAAATAATTTAAACTTCCTACTAAGCTTCTGTATTGAGTGTGTTCCGTAGGCTTTAAGGTCTTGTTGTCGTCTGTTACTATTTTCACATTAACATCCAATGGAGTACTAATGCCTTTGCATTTTTCCATTTTAACGCCTTCTAATAATTCCTTTATGTATTTCTCTTGTGATATCTCCATTGTGTTGTTTTATTGATCATATACAATGTTCTTACCTAAGAATTCTTTTATCTGTCATAATCTTTTAATTTTATATTTTGTTTCAAGTTCTTGCAAAGTAATTTCAATGGCTTCTTTGCTCGGGCTCAACACGAGAAAGTCATCAATGTATACAACAATTACTATTTTGGCAATTCCGTCATTTTTGACATATACACAAGGGTCCGATTCAATGTTGTGGAAACCAATCTCTCTCAGTTTGCTTCTTAGCTCCAGATACCACTGTCGACCCGCTTGTTTCAAGCCGTACAGTGCCTTATCTAGTATCACTCCATCGTATTTTGATCTATCACATGACACGCCTTGGGGAATTAATAAATAGATCTCCTCGTTTAATTTTCCATATAGATACGCGGCGGTCACGTCGCATTGTTCCACGTACCAACCATGATCAGTGGCGATGGCTAACAATAATCTGATACTTGTCATGCTGGGAGTGGGAGCGTAAGTTTTTTCTTAAACCAAATGTTTCCTCTGGGTGAAGCCATTAACAACGAGTCTTGCTTTATATCTGTTTATACTACCATCCTGATGATATTTTACTTTATGGAGTTGCATAGCTTGGTATACGTGTTTTCTTCCAAGTATGATGAGAGTTTATATTTTGCAATTCCTCTTCAATTGCTTTTTCCCAATGTTTGCAATCTTCGCATGTCATGGCTTCTTCGTAATTAGTCGGTTCTTTTACCTGAACATGGTAAGCATTTACCATTACTTGCTTGGGTTTTACCACTTTACCGGAACGTAGTTTCATATGTCCCTCATCTTCTTCTTCCTTAGTACTATCATCAGTTGTAATATCTGTACACTTCTTATCTTCCTTTTCTGACTCGTCATTACTTTCGTCATCATCTTCTTCTTCTCTCTTCTGTTCTAGCTGCAGACCATTATATTCTTCAGGGTTCGTTTCTCTAATTTTTAAAAGCTCAGCTCCTTCTAAACTTTCATTGATATAGACATTGCTGGTTTCTTCAACCCTAAGTTTTTCAGGTACCCATATTTTGTACCCTTTCACCTTAGGTGAGTACCCAATCAAAATGCCTTTATATGCTCTCTCCTGGAGTTTATGGGCTCTGTGTACTCTAGGAGTCTTTATATACACAACACTTCCAAACTTCCGAATGTGTTTTGCACTGGGGTCATATTTATTCCCATTCCACACCTTTAACGGAATTTGTTCACCAATCGTTTGATGCGGTTGACGATTCAGTAGATAGTTAGCCGTTTCAACGGCATAAATCCAATAGCTCACTGGTAACTTGGATGAAATAAGTAGAGTTCTGGCGCAGTCTAATAATGAACGATTGTATCTTTCTGCTACTCCGTTGCTTTGAGGTGAGTATATTGAAGAAAACTGGTGTCTTATACCTTTATTCTTCAAAAATGTATCTAGGTCACTGTTGACGAACTCTTTACCTTGATCAGAAAGAAAACTTTTCACCGTCTTGTTCATCTGATTTTCTACGAATCTTACAAACGCTTTAATTACTTGAGGCACTTCATCTTTCGATTTTAGAACGTATAAAACGATCTTCGAGAAAAGTCATCGATAAATGTGAGTATATACTTAGCATGATAATTGTTGGGAACATTTATTGGTCCACACACATCCGTGTGGAAAATTGACATAATTTCAGATGTTCTTACACGGTTCAGCTTGTAATGACTTTTATCTGTTAGTTTTCCCAATTTGCAGGAATCACATGTCGATTTCAAATCAATTGGTGCAGTATCAATCCCACGAAGCAATTCCCATCAATAATTAGTTTTAGTTTCTTGTACGATAGATGCCCAAGTCGTTCATGCCACAAGGTTGTTCTATCCGCTTTTGTCATTACAAATGAGTTTTGATGTGTATTTCTAACCCTTACCCTTGCATGAAATAAACTACCACAAAGAGTCCCTTTTACGACCCATGATCCTTTTGAATCTGAAACAGTATAGCTATCACCTTGCATAACTTGTGTGAAACCTTTCTGGGCTAACTGAGTCGATGAAATCAAATTCAAACCCATATCAGGTACATAGTAAACATTGTGTAAAGTTAGTTCATTAGTTTTATACCTTGAAACTTTGCAGATTAGTACGACTTTACCTGTTCCAATTGCTTGTATTGGTTTAGTCGAGGCTCCATGTATATCAACAGGGGTGGAAAGTTTATTATATTCACTAAATAGTTCTCTCTTGCAGCAGATGTGGTCAGTAGTTCCACGATCAAAAAGCCACGTGTCATTTCCTCTATTTGCTAGTAAGCATTTATTATCATTCATGTATGACACTCCACTGTATTTACTATAGTTACTATTTGTGGATTTTCTCCTATCTTGTCTTCTATAGGAATCAACATTTACATTGCTACTTTTTCTTTCCTTAGAAAGGTTCCTCTCTTTAAATCTGCAATTACGAGCAATATGCCCCGGCTTGTTACATCTGTAACATTTCTGTTTATGTTCCTTCTGTTAAGGAGCTTGTGAGACACTTGTTGGATAAGTATCTATTTCCACATTATTCTTTTTTGATTGATGTTGACGCTTCCTTCTATCAAGTTCATGAAAGATTTTGTCGATGATTAAATCAAATTTGAACTCAGGAGTCCCTTCAGTAAGCAATAAAGATTGTGCAGTTGAATTTAATTCGGCTGGCAACCCTGATAGTACCATCCAGCAAAGTTCATCATCCGGGATATTACCTCCTATTTGATTAAGTTCTTTCATTGACACTTTCAATTTCATAATATCTTCCTCTAAGGTTTCACAGTCATAGAACTCTGACATTATATACAGTTTTCTTTTCAAACGTATAATCTTCAGGCCATCTATTTTATTATATTTTGTATCTAATTCCTTAATTAGTGCATTCGGATCATTCTCTTCCTTTATTAATAGTTTGGTGCGGTCATTTAGAAGCGATACTATGATCCCATAGGCTTTCTCAGCTCTATCTTTAAGTTTGCGTCTCTCTGACTTGTCTTCAATATTCTCAATATCAGACTTTGTCATGTTAGCTGCTCTCCACAGCCCATCACGCATGAACGCGTTTTTCATACCGATACGCCATGTTGCATAATTATGTCCATTAAATATGGTATCGATATATCTTCCATTATATTGGCTTGCCATTTTGATTACACAGTTTATTTCGTAAGGTCAAAAAAAAAACTTTTAATCTACTTTCTCTGAGATAAAATAATCTTAATTCAGTCTATATTTCTTATATCAACAACTCTCATTTCTGGTTTCATTAACTACTACACTTATTTTGCGCAGTTGAACGTGTAAGAGCATAACCATAACCACTGTAATAAAAAATTATTTGTTTCTTTCTCTTTAATATTTCCTTATGAACCTTCCATTTGAAGCCTGGTTAATTTCATCCATTATCGTAAAAGAATCTTTACTTATTTTGCCCTTCCTCGTAACAGTCTTGAGCCGCCATCACTCCTTGGATGACGTCATAGTTTTATATTCCCTCTACCGTCGTAATTTAGTATTTCATTAAAGAACGGTTTACAGTTAATCGATTCGTCCTTTTTCTTCAACAAATATTTCTCTTCTTTTAGTTTTCATTAATTATTTTTATAATCACATTAAAAGCTCAAATCAATAAATACTTATCAAATAATAATTTTTCACTATTATTTCTACATATATCAAGCAAATTACTCTTTAATTATCCGCAGAGGTCATATGCACGGTTTAAATGTCTTTGGTGGTACTGCAAATCGGAGGCTTTGTTTAAATTTACTGTGGGATTTGTGTTTCTTGGTTTCCGGCCTACAACTTCGCGGATGAATTTATGATGTAATGTTGTTTGTGTTTGTCATTTACGTGGGTCTCATGCACGTACTTGTGTTTTTACGTGGTTTCGTTATTTTCGTATTCCAACATGGCGCTTCAAGGTTCACTTCAAGGATCGAATGCTGTATTGTCAGGTCCGGATAAATCACGGGATGGTTTGTGTGATTTTGTTTTTTTTTATAAAATGAAAGAAGGATGTAAGAAAGATGTGATTGATTTCTGTATGAGTGTTGGTTTAATTTCTGCAGAATATAAGTGTCCAACGTGTGGTGAAAAAATGGCGTTGGTTGAAAGGAAGGATACTAGTGATGGTTATAATTGGGTTTGTCGTGTAAAAGAGGGAGAGAATCGACATTACATTAAACGTTCTGTAAGGAAGGGATCATGGTTTGAGGAGAGTCGTTTGTCCTTTTGTGATATTTTGTTAGTTACGTATTTGTGGGTGAAAGATACACGGAATGATTGGATTATGGATGAGTTGCATTTGGGTAGTCATGCTGTCGTTGATTGGAAAAGTTTCTGTCGTGAAGTCTGTGTTGAATTACTGTCGAAAGACTGTATTGCTATTGGTGGTCCCGGTAAAATTGTAGAAATCGATGAAAGTCATTTTGGTAAAAGGAAGTATGGAAGGGGTAAAAGAGTGACGGGAACATGGATTTTTGGTGGTGTGGAGCGTGATTCGAGTAATTGTTTTTTGGTAGTAGTTGAGAATAGGTAGAAAGAATTGTTGTTGGATTTCATTAAAAAGTACATATTATCTGGTATCACTGTAATTTCGGATTGCTGGTCAACCTACAAAACATTACACGATGTAGGGTATCAGCATCTTACCGTAATCACAGTATTCAATTTAAAGATCCAGTAACAGGAGCAAACACAATACCATAGAAGTGCCATGGAGTGCCATTAAACGGATGTTCCGAGCACATGGAACACGAACATGTGACGACCAATTTCCTTCCTATTTAGCGGAGTTCCTATGACGGAAGAAATACCAAGGAAAATTCAAAAACATGTTTCATGCATTCATCAACGGTATTACTGAGATTTATCCGCCTCAAACGCAAGACGTCGTCACGTAAGGTAACCTAATTTAATTTATTCTATTCAATATGGCTCCTTTTAGCAAAAGATCGGTTTTTATGTCTTTGGTTTCGAATTTCATCCGGAAGTTACAACTTGTGACGTCAACTTCCGGTTCCGATTCTTGAAAATAGTCCCTTTTCAGCCATATTTCTCATCTCCGGAAAAAAAAAAACACCGCCGGTACCATGAACGACAGTTTTTCCCATATGCACTTTACACTAACTTCTCATATATGGATACATTCCTCAATAAAGAAATTCAGCGTTAACATGAATTAAATCAATAACGCACTATTTGCAAATATCCCTTTGTATTGAATTCACAGTTATTGTCTATCTAGAATTCTGGTAAAGAACGTCCTTAACTTGCATCATATTCAATATTAATATTTCACAAGTCCTAAAAGTTCCATTTACGCTGATTTACTATCTACAAATATATGTATTTCACCTGTTAATAAACTTGATTACAGTTAATCTGAACAATTATTACTCATTCAATGTATCCATAAGTTCACTGCTATCATGCATTTTATCTTTGATTATTAAATTCAGATTAAACACTTTCACTATGAAAGTTTTGCAAAAATATTGCAATAACTTGATACTGTTATTTTATCAATTGAAATTTACGATGTCTTCATAAAGTCAAAGTTTATGTTAAACACTTTTCATAAGTTAACATCCGTTGATCTTTAGTTATCATGTAACCTAGCGTTGCTCCCTGGTGGGAATTCCTTTACAATTCCAAATAAGTAAGTGAATTTCTATTTACAATATTTGATGACGCTACGCAGTATTGTCCATCTGATGCCCAATTGAATCATTATTCTCTAATCCCTGTTTGGTATTCGAACAACTCTCGTCTAGATAAGCCTCACTTCCCTACGACGCACAGTGGGGCAAGATGCATGAAAAGTTGGCAATAACTATAAAAATCAAAAACAAGATTTAGTGACTATTACCTATTATTTATATGGTTCACAGTGCTGCGCTTCTGTTAGTAACTTCTGTTCCCCCACCCCATGTCGCTCTTGAGCTAACCCGAGGTTGAGTTCTAGCTCCTTGTCAATGGTGTCAATACGTACGTTGATATTACTAATTAATTGCAACTAATTCGGTGTCGTTTTTTGATTAAAATAAAAGGAAATTAATAATCTACTTTATGGAGGCTTCATCATGAGGTATATTGTAATAAATTACGTAATGAACAGTAGTGCTTTATTCAATATTGATTTATTAAACTGATGATAAAATAAGCTTCAAAACAATTTGTTTGCTTATCCTCAAACAACATGATATTTGTTAATGTTCCGAGCTTGACCCGGATTTCGTATTTGTTTCCTTAGAAAGCCTGATAACTGTTCTTTTTGGAACAATATAAATATTTTGCTCGAATTTGCTCCTTTATTTTTAAAAAATATTTTGATAGGTTGTGTCTAGTCAGATGTGATTGGTACATTTTTTATGTTTTTCTTATTTTTAGGTTCAAGTTCTCACACAATGTTTGTGACAAGAAAAGAGCTTGTTAGCATTTTTAAAAGATGTGAGAGCACAGACATTGGGGGAAAAAAAATGGATTAATAATATTGATGAAAGGATAAGCAGAAAAGTTCAGCCTGAGAATTTGGAGTTCGGCTTCTCGGTATTACACGGATGAGTTGATGCCACCTTTTCATGCTTTGTGCCCCACTGTGCGACGTTCGATCTATCCTTCCAAGCATGTTTTTATGCCTAAACGCATCGACAGGATTTCAATCTGAAATGGAAAATCTAGACACTTCTTGATTAGAACGATTCAGTCCAAAGAAATAATTATATTAAAGAATTTCTCAAAGTTTATATTAGATTTATCAATACTTAGATCAACCACGGAAATTATATATATTCCGTTTTCAAGACATCGTCTTGCAGCCGTTTAAAAGGGCTTTTCACCTCGGAACAGGATAACAATGTACGTCGTTGCTCTCTAAAACAATACACTTTACGTATCATCTTTCAACAATCTGATCGAGCCTTGCGACAGGCATATCATTGGATTGGTTATAGTCATCTATTGTTATGTGCCACCAATTCACTTTATTGAGAGGGAAAGAAAATAAAACAAAAAAATAAATTGTTTCACAATGAAGAAAAATAGCCGTGCTGGCGTGGCCGTGCGGTTTAGCCGGCGGGCTGCCGTTGTGGCCGATGCGCCAGTACCCGGGTTCGAATCCCGGTCGTGGCATGGCTGTTTCTTTCTTCTTCTGTGTTTCGTCCGTTTCCCACCTGGGACTTATTATCTCAGGGTTATCCTGGACGGGATATAATTCTCGTCCCCCCTTTCTTGAATTTCACTAGCCTCGACCTGACGTTGTCAGGTTGAGCTAGTTACGTGGTCCCTAGTTGGCCAAATTCGATAAAAGGAAGAAGAAGAAAAATATTTTCAACCTTAATTGACAATCACACCCTACTTACCCTACCCCGACTTACGCGAACTCGGAATTACGCGGTTCTTGATTTTCTCGTTTGGCAACACCGCTGCCCGCTATCTACAGTGTTTCTCTTGCTGTGATACGCGTTGGACGCGTTTCGCGCGAACTCTACGTGCACGATTACGATTCTACGATCGACGAAAGTTAAGATTGTTTTGTTAGTTTTTTTATGGATTTAGAAAATATATAATATAGATATGAAAATATATATTTCGTCCAAACGAAGTAAAACTGATTCTCCTGTATCTAATAAGCAAAGGAAAACGACATCTTTGAATGTAAACTTAACATTATCAAGGATTTTCTAGCAGAATG
>JAFIDM010028791.1:18374-37684 GCA_023159025.1 Thereuonema tuberculata | reverse complement strand
AAAGAGGCCTATTTCATTCTTACTCATAAAAGGTGTTATAATGACAACTTACCTGTTTTTACTATCCCACAGTATCGGTTTCGTAAGTGTTTGTAATTTATTTTGTTTTTTGCACAAATTTTATTAATTTTATAAAAGAAAAAAAAACAAAAAAGGAGGAAAAGAAAAAAAAAAAGTTTTGTTTTCTTTTTGTCCTCCCCCTGCTTATCATGTCCAATACAAGCGTTGTATTGTCCCTTAACTTTCAATGGAACCGTCTGTTATCACATGTGCCGATGGATTCTACTGTGCGTTTTCGAAAGCCAGAAGTACCACTGGCGGACGATTTTACTCCGCAGAGGGGTGATACGCTGAGATGGGCACTTTCCTAAGAAATTCTTTTGGACATTTTCGCTTTAAGAAAAAAAATAACGGAGGAGCATTTTCGCAATAGTATTTATTCTTTCCATAATTCGTTCTCGAAAAGCGCAAATAGAACTCAGCTACTAGTAAACTAACACTGATAAAAAGTAAACATCCCCTCTTTATTTCCCCTCACCCCTATTTGGATGAAATCGAAGGAGACCTGACGCATGCGTAAAAGCGCTGAAGGTTCTCGTAAACGAAAACGAACAATATGTCTTATATTCAGAAACTTATTGTAATCGAACCACTTGACAAAGAAATGTTGGACATTTCGAAAGTACTTTTATTTTAATTATATATTTCATTATTTTTATTTACTTTATTTTTACTTGAGATATGTGGTGGCTTTAAATTCCCTAATAATTACGTTAATTACTTGGAAAGAAAAAATAATAACTTAAAAAAGAAAATTGGGAGCAGTTCTTCATGTCATTACTGTAATATTGGAATTGTAAAACATTGCAATGGCGCTGTTATGATTGTATAATTGACCAACAGGGGGCGCCACTCGACGTCAGTCTTAGTGACAGACCGAGTGTGTCCGACATTAAAAAATAACATATTCAAATTTCTATTTTTATTCTCGTCAATTTGATGTTAGCCAACAACAAACATCACAATTACTATCCTTCCATTTTCTTTTCCATAGTCCTGGTATCTTTAAACTGAAGAGCTCAGACAACGAAACAGCTCTATATGCGTTTATGTTTGTTTAAAACGATTATTTCAATTATTTTTCACGCACTTTCAAGTACTGAATATCCTAAATTCAAAGATGTCTTAACATTAAGCTTCCTCTGAACCTCAGTCAAGACAATTCTTAAACTTTAGTTTAAGATATTAATTTTCATTTCTGAACCTGGGAATGGTTATTCCTACAGGTTTTGTTTAAAATTCACACTGAATTTAACTTAATTTTTTTAATCCAATAACCAAGCCGTTGTAATGACCATTTCGGGCTAATTAAAGAGTAGAAAGTGTACACTATTTGGCGTAATAACGTGTTGCCTTAAAGAGTCTACGTCGAAAGAAGAGACAAACACAGAAGAAAGAAAGCAGTCCTGGGAATGCACACACATCCCTGCTTAACAGTTCAGCTCTCTCGAAAATGCCTGAAACCGTTCGAGAGTTGAATGGATGTCAAACTAAAGAATGCTAAATAACCTATTTAAAATTAAACGATATTAGTCCTAGGAAAGTGGCAAGGAAAAGATATTCAAGCATGTTTTTAATTTTTGTAATTTCAAAGCACCTTGAAAATAAAAAAAAAAAAAGAGACAAGTAATTTGAAGGTTTTTAGGATAATAAATTCAAAGAAGTCTGCAACTCTTTGATTATTTAGGGAGACCAAATTAGTAGAAAGCATAGAAAATATAATGAAATTGAGATTAGGTGAGAATGGAGGCCAAATAAATGTGGGATCTTGCTTCTGGGGATGTTGATTAATATTATCCCTGTAACTTCAGAAATTAGAAAACTTCTATCCAGCACATGGAAGTTCAGTCTGGAACTGGATATTTCCCGCAGATCATGGCAAAGCTTTAACATTGACAAACACACAATGTCAGATTGAAAGACAACATTATGCCATTTTAAAAGATTTCATAAAGGCAATCATAAAACCTTTTCCAGCGAATATATCTATATTTAGCAGTTAAAGGATTTCATATCAGCAGTAGATGGGACTCGAGCAACCACCTAACATTGCTTTCTTCTAGGGAAGTCCAAAGACAGCTAAAATACAGAATAAGCTGAGAAGAGCAATGTCTCCTTCACTCTGGGTTATGGATCAGACAGTCCTTTCTTCAGAAGCTATTGTTATATTTCGAAGACTGTGTGTTAGGATATCATAAAGTGAAAAATGTAATTTTTAAGAGCCACACTGGTCAGAGATAAGGTATGTTATGCAACCCCCTTGCCTATGCACTTTCTTCCGTCTTTCTTAGGAATAGAGAATGATTACATCCTAACCATTTTGTGTTTGCTTTTAATTCAATTCATTGCCTTCGGATTATATTCAAACCTTCAAAGATCACTTCCTTGATTACTTGACCCACCTTCAACTCGCGATGATTCCGGTCCTTGGAGACATAACACAGAAACTTTCAGATCAAAGAAATTATACATTTCAACAATAATTGCGGGCCATTTTAATTGGGTGAATTGACATTTCTCAATTTTTTTGTATGTTCTGTGTCTTATATTACACCCAACCCTCCGCTATCGCGCCCAATTGGTGCCGCTATTGCCGCGCTATAGCCGAAAACGCCATAGCCGAGCTGAAGAACTTATGGTAATAATTCTTATTGGTTCCCCGACCTCAAATTTTACTCCTAATTTAACCTATTTTGACCTCTTTTTATTAAATTACTTTACTTATGTAATTACAAAACAATGCTGGAAATTAAAAAAAAAAAACACAGTTATACTGTATAAACAATAAAAACATAACATAATAGCCCGTTTTATTTACCTTTTTGGGGACGATGAGGGGCTTGGGTGGGTTGAAGGGGATCCGAGGCTGGGGTGGAGTCTTACTGGCCACCCCTTCGACGTTCTATCTCGTCGAGGAAATCATCATCAGCAGCAATGGTATGAGGACTGGGGGGGATACTGGCCATTATTGTACACAAAAAATGGTCAAGGCTATCACTCGCTTACACTGAGACGCGCACTGAATGCGAAAATTGGCGGCAAACAAAGAATGGTAGCTGGAAACATCGCTTTGGCCAATCAGCGCTCAGATAGCCCGTAACTTCATGACCAACATGGCGGCCACTCCTGTGGCTTTGGCCAATCAGCACTCAGATCACCCGTGATGTCCTGACCAATCACTGAATGAATCTGCCATATCTTGACCAATTACTGAGTGAATCTACTCACTTGAATATATTTGAAATTTGCAAATATTTGAATTTTTTCGACCAACCAGGGTGCGCTACAGCAGTCATTTAGGGCGCGATAAAGGTATTTGGGTAGCTTTTTAAGTATGCGCGATAGTAATAAAACGCTATAGCGGAAGGCGCGAAAGCGGAGGGTTAGTTGTATATTCTTTCTTCAGTATTACACTTTATATTATCTAGATATATCAACTATCTTTCATATATTTCAATTTTTTATTTTTTATTGTTCATATTTTTTATTATCCCTGATTAAATTTAAGAATAAAATTGTTTTTGTTACATTTTTAAAATGCTAATTTTATATTTATCGAATTTTCAGATACAACGATAGATTATCCACAATGTGAATGTGAATTTGAACTATGTAACTGTGTACCTTTTTACTTGTGTGTTAACGATCGAATAGTCAACGATGGCCGGAAGATGTTGAATTGGAGGACATTTTCAAATACCCCTGCCGGGGTATGTAAAAATAATTTAATTTTTTGATTTTACTTTGAACAATCACTCATGTAGGGTAAAGTGACCAAATGTCGGCCACATACTACAAATAACCAGAAAATAAAAGATCTGATGACTTAGTTTATATGACTGAAACAAATTTTTAGATTTATTATAATTTTAATGAAATAAAGAAGTATGGCATTACGAAAAATAGGCTGCCTATTATTAAGTTAACTACGCTTTAATTACTATAACCTTTCAATGTGACCAAATGTCGGCCAGGAGATGACCAAATGTTGGCCAGTTAAAAATATGCATCAGTTAAACATTGCTGTTCAAAGGAATTTTTTAAAAAAAATCTCATTTTAACTTTTAGAATATAAGTTTATGGAAAAAATATTATGAAAATGTTTATTTTCTTCTCCTTGTTATATTTTGGGAGTTTTCTTTCTTCTTCTTCAACTCTTCTTTCTGTTGCTGTTTTTCGATTTCTCTTTTTTTAGTTGTTCTCTTTCTTCAAAGCAGCTGCTTTAAGCCTATTTTCTCTTTTTTTTATTTGTAGCTCTTCATTTTCTTTCTTTTCGTTTGCAACGTTCAGTTTCATTTCAAATACCACATCTGATGTTAATATAAAATGTTTATTGTAAGTAATTTATTGTATTTATTGTAACCTTATTTCATCCATGGTACGAAAGTGTTTTCGGGAATTTATTAAATTTAATATGTTTAATAATACAATTCTTTGCTCTGATCGTTTTAATGTGCAATAGCCTAGCCTATAGTGGAAATATTGCAATAATAGATGAAAAGAAATTAATTTTCCTATGCATTTTCTAGCCAAATTGTCCTTCTCCATCCCATAATTTCCTTAGCAGTTAAAAGGACGTTAATACAAATATTTCTCTTTTTTTTTAAACTATTTTATGGCTATGCCTCTGTGAATTCGGAAAAAAACTAGGGATTTCCTAGTTATGTCGTGAGATCTAGGCTAAGCGTTGATAGAAATGTAAACCTCGGATACTAACCTCTATTTAAATATATCACATTATTTTTTTTTTAAATTAATTTCTTTTCAGCCTACGTATATTCTTATATTCGAAAAGAAGTATAGGCCTAATCATCCTTTTAATAGGCAAAAACTGTACGTACGGATGTTGGTCGGTCAGTGTGTTTGTGTGTCATCCCAGTAGCGCTATAGACACAGTATTTAAGCAAGAAACAAAATACAAGGTGGCGGCACCAACATTTCCGTGTCGTCCCAACAGCGCTATTCTTTGTGTGGATCGACATTATTTTAGGGCAGGAGGTTCACTTATAATGACGCTATAATGACTCACACATCTTTTTGACTCTTCAAACATATTTCGAAACTAACCTCTAAATATAGATAATTACATGCTTGCAAGAAGTATCATGATCAAAATACAAATGTTGTTTTATTGCTTAGTCATCAGTCAAATTATACTTGGGCTGTTATGGAAGTCATGGCTTTCAAAAAATGAGCTTAGAACATCGTTTTCAATCTTGGGTTTTTGAAAAATGTCACTATATTTGAAAAATATGGAATCTGTTTTACTTCCGTGAATATTTCATGGGTTGCCACTAGTCTTTAATAAGTAAGATTAGTGTTTATATTTTTTTACTGAACTGTTAAGTAGGCTAAGCTACACGCTAACAAATAAATAATGGCCGACATTTGGGCTACTGCGTGGCCGACATTTGGTTAATAGCTGGCCGACATTTGGGCAACTTGAAATAGGAAAATAAAATGTAAATACTGAAGAACTTTAAGGTAATAATACTAATTACTTAGGAAATAACGTTAAAATATCGGCTGAGTGTTTGCTAATATCAAAATCATACAAAAAACATGAAAACTAAGTATTGCTTTGGTTTGGAGAAAATGAATTCTCAACTTTGCAATCTGAAGAATCTCGCCAAAACAATCGTTTCCCGCAACAATCAATCTCATGTCTTCGATAAGAGCTTAAAGTAAATGGAGACATCTGGAGATGACAATTGAAACTAAGATAGGATGGCAGTCCAAAGATGTCAAAATCGTGTAAAACAAAAAATAACAGCTAGACCACTACGTGTTTCTTAAAATACAAAAAACATTTGGTGGCCAACATTTGGTCACTTTACCCTACACCTAATATATTTTTTTAATTTTTTTATTTTGAATCTATTTCTATCTTTGTTAGAATTTCGACATAATGCCATTTAAAGTTTACAAATACTGAATATTCATTTTTTTGTGTATATTTTTTTTTCTTTCTACTATCTTTCTATTCTATTCTATAGTCCGACCACATTAATATGACGATTCGACGTTAGCACTGGCCTCTCTCAGAGGTTCCGAAGAATATTATGTTACTATAAAGCAAAACCAAAACAAAAATTTAGTTTTATTTTCATTCCACCATTTTTCCAACACCTTTCGAAAATAATCTTCAAAATGTAAAATAATTTTTCTGCTCTGTAAAATAGTCTGGGGCGACATTTTGAGGGAAATTAATAGAGACCTGTGCTTTGAGGCGCGCTCGTTGTGATTGGCTGAAAAACAGATACGTCACAATCACATGGGTTCCTTCTGATCGTCACGTTATCGTGATCGGATTATATTTAATGGGCTACTAATATTTCATTCCTATATTTATTTAAGTCCTCGATAAACGAAGCTCGATAAACGATGAACACTCTGTCTGTATGTGTGTGTGTTTGTTCTAATAATTTTTGAACCAGTGAAGAGAAACTTGCCATTATATTTATGGTTAAAAAATTGTTTTAATTTTTGTATTTGTAGCTTTTTCCATTTAAATCCATGTCGAGATTTGGCGGAGAAAAATATTGAAGTGAATTTCTAATGGATGCTTCTGAATCCGCTTAGTAATCCTCGCGCGCGCGCTTTCATATGATAATTATATTAGGCAGATGTTAAAAATTATAAATAAGCGGAGACTTTCATTTTTGTCTTTTTTTTTCACCCAACACAATCAACTTTTTTCAATCAACTTTTTTCAATCAACACAAAAATAAAATAAAAAAAGGGAAATTTTAAAGAACACTGTCAGGAGAATAGGCTTGAAATTCTGTCAGGAACTCCTGGTTATAGTCAGCAAATTTCTTGTGTCGTTGTTTGATGGTTGACATTAATAACTTATATCATTAAAAGTACAACCATTATTTTAACAAGTGAATATAATTTTGTGCTAAAGCATAAATTTAAGGGCAACCCATTATAATAAAAAAAAAATTAAAAAAATAATAATAAAAAAAGGAAATACATTATCGTAAGGAAAAATTAAAAAAAAGTAAGGAGAAAAAAAAGCAAAAAAAAAACAGATATACGGATTCGAACCAACAACCTTCAGTATATGAGTCGGAGACCTTAAGCATCAAGCTATAGCTGACAACTGAAATTGTTGCATTTCTAACATTTAAGCTAGTAGAGGAAATCCAATGAAAACAATGCCAAACACTCGAGGAGGGGGGGGGGGGGGGGGCTTTCGCCTCTGAAAATACCCTATTCCTACGTTGGGCCTCTGAACGCGAAATCCGTTTGTCGATTCGACCTTCCGTTCAGAAGTTGTTAGGGATGGACAGACACGGACGGACGGACAGGATAAATATAATAGCTACTGATTTTGATCGCTATCACAACAGCTCCCACATGAGTCCCTAAAAATCAAGTATCCCAGACATCTCGATCTTCTGCGCTTTAGTCATCTTCAATGCACAGTTTAATATTTTGTTTAATAATTCTTCTTTACTCTGAATTACTGGTATTCCTTTGTTGTTGTAGGCTCGAGGTGAATGTGAATCGTACAAAGTCTGTTGTCCTGCTCCAGATGCAGTGGCAATTTCTGAACCCCCTGTAACAGAACGTCCGCCATCTTGTGGACGAAGAAACGGACTGAGCAAGAAAGTTGGACGAATCTTAAACACTCATAAGGATCAAGAAACACAACTTGGGGAATTCCCCTGGATGGTAAGTTAGTTTTGTTAAACATTAACAAAAAAAAATCAGTCATCCTCAAGCTCCCCATACATGTAGTTAGAGCCTTGAAGTATTAAGTTAGATTCCTATAGGATAAACCTATCCAACACATACATCGGATCGGTTCAGTAAATACGAGAAATGCAAAATTTGCCAATTTTTTTGCAGTTTTTTTTATTAGGGAAATTTAGCATTACCAAATTAGTGAATTATCGAAAGTTCATACGACTTCAGGAGCTTTAAATAAATAAAATAAAAAAAAATAATATTTGCCATTTTCTTTTACAATTTGGAGATAAAGGAAGGCCTTCACCTTCATAAGTTTCAGTATCTTAATTAAAAAAAAAAAAAATGCTTTTATATCTACTTTACATGTGCTCGAAAACTTATCAGTTGCCCTCACTATGAAGTCGATAACGTTTCACAGAGGTAAGCGAACTTCTAGTGGCAAATCACATTTATTCTCGTCGATAACGCGATTAAATATGGCGTTCTGGCTAAGTTACGAAGAGACATTTTGCGGTTTTAGTTTTCTTATTAATACTTGACTCATCCGACAGCAGAGTTGAATAAAAAGAAAAATCTCGAAAGAAGAGACTGTAGTTGATGAAAACACAACAAGGGGCCTGTTTTTGCAGCTTTCGCTGGCAGTTTGATGGAATTTTTCCCGCCGCTAGGTTTTATCGTCAAGTTGTTGCTAAATTTGCTTCAAAATAGAATACACCTTATTTAAAGCAAGTGACAGATTTGAGACAAGCCGTTCGAGAACTTGTAAAGTAGCCATTATTCTTTTTAAAAACAAAACATCAAGTATTTCAGAATTAAACCATTACGTAGATAGCTATTTATAATTAATTAACAAATCTTATTTTCCAAACAGGCTGTCATTTTACGCAAAGGACATTCAGGAGTGAGATATTTTACTTGTGGAGGATCACTGGTTGGAAAACGGACAATCCTCACAGCTGCCCATTGTGTATTGGGGTAATGAAGTATTTTTTTTTTTTTTCACATTTCAGAATATACACTAGTGGTCAATTTATTAGATATATTAACCGTTTACGATAAGTTAAGATAGTCAAGTTATTATCACTGGTATAGATCAACAATCCTAGACCTGAAATTCTGAATATCGAAATGTTGTGAGTGACGTCCAACATAGACCCGAACAATGATTCACGCCAGGTGTAGATGCACGCTTTCGCAGTTGACTCTTGTGTGTGAACGCTGTTACGGTGCAGAAGTGCGTCTACTGCTCTCAAGTAACTTTTTTCTCTTTCGAAACTTTTCAAAATTTTTTCAGTTTTTTTTACTAATTTTCACATAAAATAACTTTCTGTTAAAAGAATATTTTTCCCAATGTTTCATATCGGTTCTATTGGCGATGGGGTGCTGCTGCACACCCCTCACGCGAGTATTATTAGGGGACGTCCATTAATTACGTGAGGTGTTTTTTAAAAAATTTGGATTCCCCCCCCTCCCCCTTGGTGAGATTTTGCCGGACCCCCCCCCCCCGCGGAGATTTCAAAAATTTTAAAAATAAAAAAAAAAAAATGGATATCTTGCTTTAGCAACCAAAAAAAACGGAAATCTTGCTATAATATATATTTTCTCTGAATGAAAAAGTTTACGTGAGATTTTCGTTGACCTCCCCTCCTCCCCCTTGTGAGATTTGGTGAGATTTTGCCGGATACCCCCTCCCCCTTTTGACCTCACGTAATTAATGGACGACCCTTACAGTATACAATCCGTGTTCCGTAAGAATAATAACAATACCATTCTAAATTCCGAAAACTGAAATACATCTAGACCCTAGGATTCGGATGTGGTTTATAATCTAGTTTTAAATCAGACACTGTTTCATTGGAAATTACAAACGGTAAAACTTGAAATTAGAATTAAACTAGGAATATTCACAGCACTCTGAAGCTTCAATAAGTGAATTGATATCAGAATTTGCATACAGATTATTCAAAGGATGAGGAAAAGAATTATGCAAAAAAAAAAAAAAAATGTTACTTTAGGGGGCGCTTTACAGAAAAATGCACGATAAAAACACCAAATTAAACAGTTTATCAACAAAATATTGCTTACGGGACATGCCTGTTTAGCGATGTAAGGAATATTATTGCTCGATGTGTTCCCCATCGCGAAATTGTAAAATTTGCAATCGATGAACATTGTTCAACGGCTATCCCCTGTGATGCTTCGCACATGTGGTGTAATACGGTCCTTTAAGTCTGGCTTATTCGCAACATTTCTGCGATAAACCATATTCTTTAACTGGATGGGGAAAGAATGCCTTCGGTAAGGAATTTCAAGTATTCTCTGAATATTATACTAATCTTGAATCTATACTAGGCCATCCCCCGTGTACACGCGCTTGTTTTT
The DNA here is from genome assembly GCA_023159025.1 of Thereuonema tuberculata. Classification (NCBI taxonomy): domain Eukaryota; kingdom Metazoa; phylum Arthropoda; class Chilopoda; order Scutigeromorpha; family Scutigeridae; genus Thereuonema; species Thereuonema tuberculata. Next base: position 27,541 of record JAFIDM010028791.1, on the reverse strand, counting down.
CTATATCATATAGAATTTGGTTAAGTAATGGCCGAGTGCGCCAATCCTCAATTAACTTTGATGGCTGCAGTGTGGATGTAGCTAGAATTAGTGGGGGGTGCTGCTCCAGAAAATTTTAGCCTTTGTTTTAAAATTGTGTGAAAGGAAACAAACATGTATAAAAGAAAATTTATTCAGAAACTTGATAAATTCCTTTAAGTCTGGCTTATTCGCAACATTTCTGCGATAAACCATATTCTTTAACTGGTCCCACAACTAGAAATCACCTGGATTCAGATCCGGAGAATTGTGATGATCAGGCAATTGGAAATGATCGATTAATAATCACCCGGCGATCGGTGAATGTTGAAGCAAATAATCACGTATTGGCCGTAGGGTGAGTCCAATATATCGGGACGCACCATCTTGAACAAACATTGGAGATGAAGTGTTGTCGCTGTTGAAGTTAGGGTTCGACAAAATTCTGGACCATGTAATGATATCTCAGGGCAGTCACAAAACCATTAGGAGTAACTTCTTTGAAGAAGAACGGTCCAATAATAAATGTGGAAGTGAATCCATATCAGACGGTCACTTTAGGATAAAATGTAACGGAAGTTTCTAGAAAACACGGGGATTTTCTATAGCCCAATGCGACAATTCTGGGTTTTAACTGTTCCATTATCTGTTGAGTACCTTCCATACTGTGTCGTAGATTTGTCTAACTGTCGTGAAACTGCAAGTGCACTACTGGCGCCAGAAACTTGAGTCATTGACTGTTTGACAACAGCAGTCACGACATCTTCAACGACTTCTTCAATGACAGCCTTGCGCACTCTGCTAGGTTGATCTCCTAAAATCCCGTTTTTCGAATTGACATATCATGTTCCTAAAAGCTTATGCAAACATTGGTCCATAAGTTCTTACAACGACGAAATTCACGAACAGCATCCACTGCATTACCATGGTTTTCTTAAAAAAGCTTCTCAATTAAAGCACGTTCCTGTAAAGTAATAGCCGTCGTAGCTGATAAAAGTATAGCAATCACTAATTGTAATCATTTATATATCCAGAACTCTGCTACAATGCTAATGCTTATCGAAATGAGATTGCGCTTTCTTTGATTGCAATGCCAAACGTGCCATTGCTTTCACTAAGTTTATTCGCAATGTTGATAAATGCAAAATTAAAAGTTTAAAATGTCATTTTAGGTTTGTCTTAGTTATTTACCCTGCTTTTTTTTTTCATGTATTTTGCAGGTTTTTTTTTAACTATTTCTTTTTTTTTGCATAATTCTTTTCAGCATCGTTTTTAATAGTTTACTTACAAATTATAGTGACATTTCGCTTATTGGTTATAGCTACAGAGTGCTCTGAATAGGTTAAGTTTAATAATGATCATCTTGCACATTAAATTTCTTATTAAACAGCGTAAGTGAACATAACGGCCAATTAAACTGATACTAAACAGTCGAAAAATACTGTTTTTGATTTTAATAAGCTTTTCAAGAGTGGTGTTGACTTTTTTTTTTGACACGAATTAGTGCTCAGTTTCTACTAATAAAGGCAAATGATTTGAATTTTGAATAAAGGCAAATGATTCTCCATCTTGATCACGTCAGTGGCTTTAGGGATAAGTGACGATGTTTGAACACGTCCACAGCTTTATACAATATGCTTTCCAAAGGTTCAAAACAGCAAAGGGCAGTGTAGACTCTATTTTTCATATTTTCACCTTTCTAGAATATATAGAGATAAAAAAAAATCTAGTAAAAATATTAGAAATTTACGATTTTTAAAATGTTTTTTTTTTTTTTTTCAATTGTTGACTGTACTTCTATAGAATCATCGCATTTTAGAATAAGATTTTCTTTGGCAAATCTCAGTTTCTTGTCTTTTGAACTCTTACAGTGACAGTGAGAATCCTCTGGTTGTACGTCTAGGAGAACACGACATCAAAAATAACAATGATCAATATCCTTATCAGGAGTATAAAGTATCTTCTGTTATACTACATCCCAGATTCAGTGATGAAACGGCACAGAATGACATCGCAGTGCTACAGTTAGCAGAGGACGTCAAGTTCACGTCTATCGTAGGAACCATCTGTTTACCATCACCTGGAGAGATATTTATTGATGAAGATTGCTACGTCGCTGGATGGGGAAAGAATGCCTTCGGTAAGGAATTTCAAGTATTCTCTGAATATTATACTAATCTTGAATCTATACTAGGCCATCCCCCGTGTACACGCGCTTGTTTTTCTATATCATATAGAATTTGGTTAAGTAATGGCCGAGTGCACCAATCCTCAATTAACTTTGATGGCTGCAGTGTGGACGTAGCTATGATTAGTAAGGGTGCTGCTCCAGAAAAATTTTAGCCTTTGTTTTAAAATTGTGTGAAAGGAAACAAACATGTATAAAAAGAAAATTTATTCAGAAACTTGATAAATTTCTTTTTATACAGCACCCCCCCCTTATTTTAGCTATGTCCACACTGCAGCCATCAAAGTTAATTGAGGATTGGTGCACTCGGCCGTAAGAAAATTATATTTAAAATATTGCAACGTTTCGGCAATTGTAGTTCTAATTGTCATTTTCGAATTAGAAATAAATAAACGGATCGGAATTAAATAAACAATCTTGAAATTCAAAAAAAAAAAAAAGGTTGAATAAATTCATTATTGATGGGGGGAAGGGGAAAGAAACATAAGTCAAAAAACAATATGAAGTGCGTTGTAGTCCCCGTTGCCTAATGGTTAAGACGTCTGACTTTGGATCAGAAGATTGTAGGTTCGATTCCCGTTGCGGACGTTTCATTGTAAAATTTATTTCTTTTTTCCATTCTCACAGGGAATTGCGCTGGACAGACAGACAGAGAAATAAAAGATTCTAGTAATATAGATTATTAAAAACGTGATGATCGGAAGGACTACCAGGTGATTATGATGTGTCTGTTTTTCAGCCAATCCCAAACAAGCGCGCCTCAAAACACAGGTCTTCATTAATTTCCGTCAAAATATCGCCCCAGAGTATTATACAGAGCAATGCTCGAAAAATTATTTTACAGGTTGAAGATTACTTCCAAAAGGAATTGGAAAATGGAGGACTAAAATTAAAACTAAATTTTTGTTTTAAGTTTTGTTTTAAGTGTAATGTAATATTCTTCGTAACCCCTGAGAGAGGCTAGTGCTGACATCTAATCGTCTCGTTATCGTGGTCGGACTATATGTATGTGTGCGCACGACCACAACAATTGAAGTTCGCACGTGTGTTGCCAGGTAACAGGAGTGTTATTGCATTGTCAAGTCTATACACAAAAATGCAAGTTAGCCCGCGCGTTGCAAGGCAATACTATTGTTGCACGGTCAACTCAACTGCGCAAATCTCCGACTGTTACAAATGGACTTTTACTATTATAATGCTTGTAGCTTTTAGAATTTAAACTGTAATTTATTTTTAATTTTAGTTTTTAGTTTACTTGATGCAATTTGTGCTCTTAAGTAAATACAATTGTTCATAAATTCCTATATAAACACACGTAAACAAATAATAAAAATGTGTCCACTTTCTTTTGATAGAAAGAGAGGGAATAAAATATTATAATAATGTATTTATTTTATTTTCTTTGGCATATTTTGGTAAATTATGACATTTCAAAGAGCATTCTTTTGTCAATTAAAGAGATATGTAAGAGATGTTTTTTTTTTTGAACAAAGTCAACATTTGTTTTGGAAAAGGGGGGGGGGTAATGAAAGATATAAGCAGATTTTTTTTTTTTTTATTTCAGTTGGATAGATCAGTGTTTTGGTCGTAGTTTTAACTTTTTAAGTTGAGAGTATTTATTGGGTTGGCCAAAAAGTTCGTTCGTTTTTTTATATGTGCGTTGGCTCTAGTAGCCCTTAGGTGTCTAACATCATTCGACACCATTTTGTTAGAGTGTATTGTGACAGCTGTCATATCAGCGTGTATTTAAAACAAAAACTGATCAAATTGGTGAATTTTGTGTTGCTAATTTAAAATTGAAGATGGTAGAAAATAAGCACCTAAGACCGTATTTTTCCTTGATGACCAGACAAAAACTGATACACCTTGGCTGGGCAGTTCTGAATCATCCGCCGCATTCACCAGACGTTGCCCCTTGGGATTTTCATTTATTTCGTTCTTTACAAAATTCTCTTAATGGACTAAATTCAATTCCCTGGAAGACGCCTAAGGCACCTGAAACATTTGTTTGCTGAAAAAGATATAAAGGTTTTGGAAGATGGAATTATGAAGTTGCTGAAAGATGGCAGAAGATAGTGGAACAAACCGTTGAAGATGTTGTTCAATAAAATTATTGGTGAAAATGAAAAATGTGTCTTTTATTTTCATTTAAAACCGAACGAGCTTTTTGGCCAACTCAGTACATACATCTAAGATTTTTAGATCATAAAAATCCTGGCCTAACTAACGTTTTTCTACTAAATAAGAAAGACAATTGAACGTGTGTGCATCCATTTCAGTTTTTCTACTCTTTCAGATAACACAGGAGAATACCAGTCTACACTAAAGAAAGTCTTTGTACCTCCTTTGACTAAAGAAGAATGTCAGACAAAACTGAGAAAGACTCGTCTTGGACCTTATTTCAAACTTCATAAGGGATTCATGTGTGCTGGAGGAGAGAAAGGCAAAGACGCTTGTAAAGTAAGTGATAATAAGACATAGCGTCGTAATTGTCATTTCCTCATTTTTTTTTTTACCTTATTTGGATTTTGTAATATAGCGTTTAAGCCTTACATAAGCATTAAAGGTGGTGGGGGGTTCAAGCTTTGTTTATTTTTCTGACAAGGGGGCGGGGGCTGACAAGGGGGGAGGGGGGATCAGCGCACGAAATAGACTTTTTCCTTAATATTTCATGTGCACTTTTATATTTATTTTTTACTAGCTGTACCCGGCATGCGTTGCAATGCCACTCAAAGAAAGAAAGGGCTCGGTGAGAAGAGGCCGTAAATGTAAGGCCCCGGTGTCGCTCGGGGGTGGGACACTTCAGCCTTTGTGTTGGCTTCCTCCCACCCAAGTGTGGTGTCCCTGCCCCAAATAGGAGAGCGAATTTTTCCCTTTTTTGCAATTGACTTAGGGGGCCCGAGAAGAGGCCCTAAATATAAGGTCCCGGTGTCGGCCGGGGTGGGACACTTCAGCCTTTGTGTTGGCTTCCTCCCACCCAAGTGTGGTGTCCCTGCCCCCCATAGGAGAGCGAATTTTTCCCTTTACACAATATTTGCGTAGTTCTTATTTTCACCACCAGGTGGATATTGGGTTTTTCAGGGCTTTTACCCCTTTTCAACCCCTTTTGGGGGGTGGGTCCGGGTTCTAAGGTAGCCTATCTTTTCCGCAGTGTCCTAAAGAGTAATTCTGCAAAGTTTGGTCCAGATAGGTCAAAGGGCCTAGGAGTGTATAAAGGACAAAGAAACAAAGAAAGAAAGAAAGAAAGATACATTCATTTTTATATATATAGATTTGAATCTATATTTGAATTACATTAGAGTTCTTTAAAGACGTCATATTTATAATAAATGAAGAAACACAAAAACGCAGTACTTCTTCTAAATATTTTCAATATTTCAGTTTTCTAATCAAAAACTTTCTTTAGGTACATAAAAATTATAATAGTAAGAAATGAAATGTTTCCCTCCTACTTCCGAACAACCACAATTTGAACAAACAATCTTAAAATTTCACATAACAATAACTAACCTGAACATACAACGCTAGAAATATTACATAATAATTACAATATAAAATGATAATTATTGTTACACCATAACGTATTAATATACACTTTTTTTTTTATTTATTTTTATTTTATTTATTTACACAATACAGTCCTACTAGGTTGTACGACAACCTGTTTTGTAGGTGCTGATAAATTGTAATCCTTATCTGTTTATGTACAATAATATTTACAAGTTAAATTACAATAAAAGAACATAAACAATTTCATAATGTGAATATTAAAGAGTGAGTAGAGTTAAGAATATAAGTTTAAGAAAGTATAAATTATAACAAAATTTTAAATATATATTTATCGTAATAATTCTATAAACATTGTTATTATTTAAAAAAGACTGTTAGGCCCAACACAAGACTAAACAAAACAAACAAATACCTTTTCAGATTCATTTTCATGAGGAGGACTAGAGTACAGCTATTAGTGACATTTAATCCCCCTTTTCCCTGCTTTTTCCTTCCTTCTTTCCCCCTTTTTTTTCTTTCTTTTTCTTTTCTTTTCTTTATAATAATAAATAAATAAATTAATCTTTTATTCTGTTTGCGTACAGTTCTTCAAAATCAGTTTAAATAAATTTAAATTTTTTCTTCAATTTAGCTTTTCCATTCTGGGTCGATCCATAAATTTTTAAAAAGCCCAAAAGAAATTAACGAAGTTAATGAAATTTCTTTTATTTATTTTGTTTTTATTTAATTTATTTATTTTGTTTATATATTTTTTGTAGGGTGATGGTGGTGGACCGTTAATGTGCGCCAAAGGAGGTGTATATAAATTAGCTGGTATCGTATCGTGGGGTATTGAATGTGGAAGAACAAATGTACCTGGAGTGTACACGGAAGTTGGACAGTATGTTGAGTGGATCACCGAAACAGCCAAAGAGTTAGAAGAACCAGAATTAGCCTTTGCTTAAGAAAAGGCAGAACATGATTATAAGACGCTAAGACATTTGGAAGGCAACAATGCTTCAAATACCATACATTTCAAATGGAAGAATTTAAAGACTGTAAATTAAAATTTAAAAGAAAACAAAATGGAAGAATAACTTCAAGATTTGAAAAGTTTAATAGCAAAAACATAACGCTATGTAATTCCTCGCTTATCTTAGCTTAATTATAACATTTCTCCATAATGCAATAAGGCTTTGTTTCATTCCCTTATTTCGTTATATTTTGACGATGGGCCGCTCGCTTCTTCTCTCAATCGACGCCATCTTAATTCGTTCAGTCTATTTATAGAAATTGTTCGTCCTGCATCTCTTACATTTATGCCTATCATAAGATATTACCATATATGTAATGCGTTACCATGTTTTCCGGCGACCAAAAAACATTTGCAAACTAAGTAAAGGTTATGCTTCGCTATTCGACGATTTTCGCTAATCGATGGTGTTTTCATCTCTAACTTATCGGATAAACGAAGTATTCGTCTTTTATTGTCTCTGAAATTATTAAAGGGTAAAGAGTGATAACGAGAAATCTTGAGTCTAGCTGAGACCCCGGGATACATTCCTCATTTTGTGGTTGTCTTTCTGAACGTTTGTTTCTCAGCGGTTACTTATCTATAGCATATAATTATAATGAGTGTTTTCGGTTAGTAGCTGTTGATATTTAACAATAAAACCTTTGGATAATATTATATATATACTGGGTGTTGCAAAATTCGTGTGTAATATTCAAACCACGTGTAGGAGCATGGCAAAGGATCAATATATTCCTAATGAACCGGAAAAGCCTCATTAAGGCGCTAGGTGGTCCTAAAGTGAGCCTTTCCGAGAGATCATATTCTTTGCTATACGAAATGTTTTGCAGTCGAGCCCATACATGTTTTATAGGCGAGTTCGGGTGTGCTATTTTTGTTTGTTTCAAATAAACATGCCCCTACACGTGATTAGAATATTACACAAGAATTTTGCAACACCCAGTATATCTAGACTTACATCTACGACTAAACTACTATTCTCCCGTTTTAGTAACACCTTGTACGTCATCGATAATGATAGTTATTACGTATAACTAACGATTTACTATTTTTAACTGTATGGAATTTTTTGCAGTAAAAACTTATTTTCTTAGCTTAGTCAATTGACTACTGAATTGACTACTAATAAAAATTATTAATAAATTAATAAGTTGTTTTTTAATTTAACTATGGCGCCATCTCCTGAGCAAATAAAGAGTTAAATTAGTCTGTTTTTGTTTTTTTTTACTTCGAGTCATTTATTATTTTATTTCATTGCTTATCACTATTTTATAAATTACATTATCGCTTTTGAAAAGATTTTTACATTTTTTAAATAAATTAGTAAAAATTACTGCATTGTAATTGACATGATAAACCAATTATTTTTTTTCTCCATTTCAAATCATTATTTAGCCCCTGCATTAAGATAAAACTCGCTAAACACACTGACGTAATTTTTTACATTACACATTAAACAAAATTTTATATTATATTACGACGTAAAATTTGATCTCTACAGCTAACAACGAAGTTTTTCTAAAATTCCCGAAACGAAATGGGAAATTTATTTGTAATTATACAAATTGTAACTTAATTAATCTTAAATTTTTATCTACTGTTAAATTACTTTAAAATAATTTTTTCAGCATTTTCAAATAATATACATAAATAAATTGATGCTATTTTATTATTTTTATTGAAATGATATAGTTATTTATAATAAATAAACATGTTTACAGTATATAAATCAAAATTTAATTCGATTGCTAAAAAAAAAAAAACTAAGATGATCTGGAAGCTTCTGTTGAGCGTATGTTCGAATTAACGGAAGTGCATTGTTTGCTATTTAGAATTCAGATTTTTTTTTTTAAAAAATTGATTGAATTTTCCTGATAAAAATAATAAAATGAAAAAAAAATTCCTAAATTTTTAATGAGACGTTAGTTTTATTTAGACTAATTCTTTTCTTTATCCATTTAATTTTTTTTTCTTTTCAATTTTGTATATTTATTTTGTGTCTGAAATCGAAAACTGTCCTTGTTTTGAAATACCCTCCGTCCGATTCACACGGATCACTTATATCTTTCATTTCGCCAATGAATGCAAGAGAACTATTTCATCAATTGATGGAAGCATCGAACAAATGAACTAAAGTCTCTTCCTGCGAAAGCGAGGCACCTAAAGCGCAAGAAGTCCAGGAAACCTATAATTACGAAACGAATTTCCTGTTTTTCGCAGAGAAAGTATCGCTGTCGCGCCAATAAAAGATGTAGTTCAGTGGAAATTATAATGACTTTGTGGACTTCAGTTTCGCAAGATTCAAAAATAAATGTGTGATAGCGAGTTAATTATTGTATATAAATAGTTAAGAATAAGTCATCCATAATGCAAAACAGTTAACTGACAATACTGTAGGTCACGTTTCACCAATCATAGTACTTATTTTATTTTCAATAT
>JAFIDM010028790.1:24097-37760 GCA_023159025.1 Thereuonema tuberculata | reverse complement strand
TTCACCAGTTCAGTCTAAATTCATTTCACTACAAATCACACACTACACTATTTATTACCTACTAACAAAATTATTACAATAAAATAAAAAGACTGATATTTCAATGGCTCAACATCTCTTCCTGAAGATCAAAGTAATTTTTGACTCGTATGAAAAGAAATTGAATAAAATTTAAAAGAAAATTTCGCATGGGGATTCAAAATACTTTTGTACTTTAAATAAAAGCAGAAAAGATAGTTTGTAGTTTTAATTCTATCTTCACTTATATTTATATTTATATTTACAATGTGATTCAATTAATCTAACATTTTGATATAAAAATAATACTTTTCTATTGACTATTATTTAACCATCTGAACTATATGAATCAAAAAATTCCAAATTATAAGAAAAACAGTTTATTCTAGGTCTTTTGTTCAACCAATAGATTAAATAGTTCATGAAACAGAATTAATTATAAACAGCTCTAAAAAAGTAATTCCAACATCGAAAGAATTTAATCCATCCACAAGTTATTTATTATTTCTTACCAGAGTATTAGATCAGCAAATTCATCAATTCTATTTTAGTGGCACCTGCTGGGTTGTTTTTCTTCCTCCTTATATAATTCTCATCCAGTCGTTCATTGCTTTTATGCAGAAAATTTAATGTCAGAAGAGGTTACTAAAGATGTTTTCTCAAATGCTACTGTGCTTGCTGTTAGCTGTAGAAGGTATGTATTCTTTTAATCTCTGTTTGGAGTCAAATAATTAAGTTATATTTAGTTACGAAAATTATAATATTAAAAAACATAACTTTTATTCTTAAATTTGCATTTCAGAAACACGAAACATTACATGTGTACATGTTAACAAAGTATTGTTAAATTTAATTTCATAACTGTTAACAGTAATACAATGGCGAAGTTAGATGTTTAAGTCACTACTAATTTTATAATATATTTTCTGAATGTTAAAACTGATTGATCAAACTGATTTTCATTCAGTTCATTCAAAAATCTCAGACGGACTTGGTTAATTACGTAGTACTATTATCTCAAACAGAAATTCTTTCTTGATATGACAAAGAATTTTTGCGGATATCTTTGTTGTCGGTTGAATTTCATTTCTTTTCAGCAATTTGAAGAAAAAAACTCAGTACAGGCTTAAAGTTGACAGTAAAATAATGTTATCTATCAAGATGGAGCGTGCCAAATTGTTATTTTGTTTTTAATTTTGAAGTGAGTGCGTGTCTCCATTAGGTCTATTATAAAGCCGTGTTAAAGAACAATGGCCAGAGAAACTAATTGTATGAAGTTAATATCAAGATCAGAGAATATAAGGCTTCCCACCACTTTCTTCTCTTCGCCCTCCTGTTTACACCCGTAGTTCCAAGTAATTCGAATTTTGTAACTCGAATTTTGTAACGTCATAATCCTATCACTTCAAACCTTCCCCAGTTCTCAAAAAAATAATCTGATCATTACAAGTCTATCTATATCCCGAAAACCCCGTCGCTATTTTGTTTTAATAAATAATGTTTTAGTTCCAATTGTCTCCGCCAGATTGATCTTTGATGCTGTTATGCAGAATATTTTAGTTTCAATTATTGCACAACAATATTTGTGTAGCTCTTATTGTCACCACGAGGTGGCATATGTGACATAATTTCAGGGATTTCATCCCTTTTCAACCCCTGACGATGGTGTGTCGAGTTACCAAGGTAGCTCGTTTTTTCAGCAGGATGCTAAAGAGCAATTCTTGAAAGTTTGGTCCAGATAGATCCAAGGAGTGTATAGCGAACAAAGAAACAAACACTCAAATAAACATCCTCCTTTATATACATTCTAAATTAGAAAAGGTTTTACATCTGACAACATGTTTGAACATGAATACAAGTAGAAGTATATTAACATTTTATCTAGTGTGAATAGATAATTTATTAACTGGAAACAAACTCTTTGTAGTTTGAGGAAATTCTTATTAGTTTTCATTTTGTTTCCTTCTAATGTCAAGAATCTCTAAAACTTTTATATCTTTGTGACTTACGGTTTTCTTAGATTTCTTAAGTTTTATTTTTCCATAACTATTCTACTTGTGCTTTTTCATAATTACACTGAAATGATTTTTAACTTTCATGAAAATAATAACAAATTAATTTGTTGAGTTATAGCTGGAGCTTCGGAGGAATGTGGAATTCGTCTTCCAGAAGCACATGACCAAAATGACAGAATAGTAGATGGCTCAGAAGCAGATCCAGGAGAATATCCATGGATGGTAAAAAAAATTAAATTAATCTTCTAGTTATAATTCGTTAAATAACTATTTCAAAATAATAAGAAGAAAAACTATAAAATAAGAAGATTAATAATATTAAGTAGATAAATTTAATTAACATTTGGAACCTGACATAGAAAGATGTTATAATAAAGATGAAATGTTTCTGTGGTTAATAACTTCCACAAGAAAGTAACGCTTCCACAAGAATATTTACTCGAAGGGGAAATGTAAAAACGTATAATTACAATCCCCAAAAGAGGGATCTAATCTCAAATTAATATAATTAAAACAAGGTTATTAGGAAATTAACTTATGCGAAAAGTAATCAGTCAATCCAGTAAATCGAAAAAGAAAGATTTAATTCTTGATAGGAATGTATTTCTTTACATTCAACACATAATTCTTTAATAATGGAATTACAAGACTACTACATACTTTGACTTTAGTATCGAAAACGAAATAAAAAAAGTCTTAAATTAACAGTTCAATGATTGTTACTTCAATATGGCCTCAATTTAAATGCACTTTATTTGCATTAATCTTTAGCTATAAGCCCAGTTAAATAGCTGTAAAGTTTGTAAACTCTGAGATGAATCTATTGCTCGAAGATTCGAATTAACTGTTACGATCAGAGACTAAATTGTCCTCGCTGCGATCCCTCAAATACAAAAATAAGTTCATACTCACAGAACCAGGTTTCAGGAACTATTTGAACTTTCTGGATTAGCATACTGCAAGGGATTAACTCTGCACAGTTGAAGATCATTTCACACTATGTTGATTCTTCCTACCACTAACGATGTTTCGTTGCCTTGGAAACATAACATTTGTGTTTGTGATAATCCTTTTTCACAAACTCGGAGCACTAAATTACACTCATTAACATAAAAAACGACACACCTAGAAGGAGTTGTTCGATTGTAATGAAATTTCGTATGCAAAGACATTGGGACCGCCCATGCGAATGATTAATCTTTGGTGTCCAATGAATGAATAGCGAGAGCTACAGAGCAACGGAACTGCGCATTCAGCAGGTGTATATAAGAAGCGATTCTCGATCTGATGGTCAAAATTTCTGTTGCTTTGCGAGTTAGGATACCTTTCAACGACTGAAAAAAATGCCTCGCCGCAGGATTCGAGCTCATTACGTGCAACTGTCAGAGTTTGAAAGAGGTCGTATCATTAGATTGAAAGAGGCAGGTTGGGCAAATCGGAGAATCGCTCGTCATATGGGTCGAAGTGATGCGGCGATTAGAAGATGCTGGCAGGAATGGGTGGACAATGGCAGATTTCAGCGTCATGAAGGTAGCGGTCGACCTAGGGCCACAGCAGAACGGGAGGATAGAGTGATTGTCAGATCAGCTGTCACAGCGCCTGAATCAGCGTTATCAACCATCAGACGTGCAACCCGCACACGAGTGTCCATCATAAACATTCACAGACGGCTGAGAGAGCGACATCTATGCTCGTACCGACCGCTACGCCACTTGCCACTCACGTCTGCACACCGTCGGGCTAGATTACAGTGATGCTTGGCTCGATCCGGTTGGAATGATGCTGACTGGGGACGTATAGTGTTTAGCGACGAATCCCGCTTCCAACTGTGTCCTGACGATCGTCGCAGACGTGTCTGGAGACGTCCAGGGCAGCATGCCGATCCTGCTTTCACTATTGCACGCCACACAAGCCCTCAACCAGGAGTAATGGGCTGGGGTGCCATTTCCCTTGATAGCCGGACCCCTTTGGCCGTCATTAGCGACACACTTACAGCACAGCGGTACGTCGACGACATTCTGAGACCTGTTTTGCTACCCTTCCTATTGCAGTACCCTGGCCTTATTTTTCAGCAAGATAATGCCAGACCACATACGGCACGTGTTGCTATGACCTGTCTTGCAGCTTGTGAAACACTTCCTTGGCCAGCCAGATCCCCAGATCTTTCTCCAATCGAGCATGTCTGGGATATGATGGGAAGGTGACTGCATCCATCAGGGAATGTGGATGACCTAGCCCGACAATTTGAGCAAATTTGGCAAGAAATATCGCAGGAGACCATCAGGGAGCTTTATCACTACGCCACGTCGCATTCAGGGTAGAGGTGGGTCAACACCTTATTGAGCTCGTTACTTTGTAACTCTGTAACTCTGAAATAAATCGTTCAATTTGTCTGAAATTTTAATCATTTTCTATTCTGTACAAAATCTTCCTCTCCACCAATTTTTGTCTCCATCGGACAACTCCTTCTAGGAGCGTCGTTTTTTTTTATTAATGAGTGTAGCTCACTTAACTGGAATGTTAATGTTGGTACACATTACTAAAACACTGATTAATGAAATGGATCCTAAACGTACACTAGTGAATAACACACAAAAGAAGGAAGCGCCATCCTGAGAAGCCTTCCATCACCAGTGTAGCTGAATCCATAGCAACCACTTCATTATTGTAACAAAACACAACCTCGACTTTTGTTAAAAATAACATGCCAAATCATCGTAGATGATACTTAGTTTGTTGTACGTTAGTCATCACATACTTGTAGAATTTTGGCTCTTAACACTGTTTTGAACTTTAACGGTGTAAAATGAATATGTGTGGGAAAACTAGGTAAGTATCATTACTTGTGCTTGTTATAATTTGATAATATCACAGTTTAACACTACAAAACTCCCCCTCATTGTACACTGTTAACTTTCAAAATAAATTTTCAACTTGAAAGTAAAAAAAACAAAAACATGTTATGTCTATTTTAAATTAATTAATCACTTTTAACTTCTGCATCAGCGTCTTAAATCTAGTACCAGAGATTGCCTTAGTCATAATGTCCGCTGGGTTATCCTCACTGCTTATGTACTGCAATCTAATTTCTTTTTTTTAACGTATACTTTGATTGCATAAAAGTTTAATTTGATATGTTTACTTATAGTGATATCAAATTGATTCTGGATCAACTGAATAGTAGATTGATTGTCACAGTAAAGTGTTGAGGCTTTATCACTTAACGCTTTGATCTGTAGTTCAGTCAATAACCTTTTTAATCCAATTACATCCCGCACACAATCGTTGCACGCAACCAACTCACTTTCCTGAGTTGACTGGGATACCACACTTTGCTTTTTGCTTTTCCGTGCGATAGCACCGTCACCAATAAAAATCACAGCTCCGGATGTGGATTTACCATGTCTTCGGTCTCCAAATCTTGCATTCGAAAAGGCATTCAGTTCCCCTTTATTCCCCTTTGGAAATAGTCATCTTCTTTCCTTTAGTTCCACGCAGATATCGTAATATTCGTTTGACATTTAGCATATCGACTTTGGATTGCGAATTCAACTTTTCTGAACATCTATTAACGGCGTACGTCATATCGGCCTAGAACAGTTATTAATATAATTTAAGCTGCCAATCAAACTTCTGTATTTAAGATGATTTGATTTGTCAAGTATTTCAGTATCTTCATGGATGTTTTGAGACTTAACGATTCTTCCACCATTGGGGAGATCACAGGTTTGCAATCCGTCATTTGATGCTTTTCTAGCAAATCGCAAATGAATTCCTCTTGCGAAATTGTGATTTTCCTTTCTTTAAGTCGTAAGCAATGTCCATGCCAAGATAACTATTGATACGGCCTAAATCCTTGATTTTAAACATATGGTATAGTTTAGTTTTTTTAATAACTTTTTCGTCTTTCCCAAAAATCAATATATCTTCAACATATATCAACAGGATGCATCGGCCCTTTTCCGTGATGTGGGTGAATATGCTTGGTTCAGATTTAATGTCATTAAATCCATTTCGTACTAATTGGTCTCTGAGGGTCTCATGCCAGTTTCGGCCAGTCTGTTTCAGTCCGTAGATTGATTTTTGTAGCTTTAGCCCATTGCATTTCTTTTCACTTAGTTCAACTCCTTCTGGAACTTCTTTCTATATAGATGTCACTGTCAACTGTCCCATTTAAATATGCAGAGTTCACGTCACATTGGTGTGTATCGTATGCCTGGTGCACGGCAATCGTCATCATCAACCTTATTGTACCTAAACTTGATGTGGGACAATACGTGTATCCATAATTGATGTCTCGTTGCTGTAGATAACCATTCGCGACTAATCTACTTTTATATTTAGTCAAATTACCCTTCGCATCTCTTTTGATTTTAAAAATCCATTGGGTAGTTGTGGGACTAACATAACCCGGTTTCTCTATCTAAATCCAAGTTCCATGTTCAGCAAGGTTCCTGAGTTCTTCATTAATTGATTCTTTCCATTTTTGACTGTTTCTTCCATTCATGGCTTCTAAGTAACTAGTAGGTGTTGCATCTAACCTATGTGCTCTAACTTCAGAGTTTCTTTTGACTCGTCTAGTTCCCAGATTCATGTATTTTTCTTCCAACGTCTGTCTGTCAATTCCCCGTGCACTGCACATTTGCACACCACCCATCGTCTCTTCGTGGATTGCTGTGACCACATCTTTGACTGACGTCGAAGCAATTGGTTTCCTCACTCTGCCAGATTTCACTTTCAAAGAACCTGTTTCTACGAATTTCATCATCATTTTCTCCCGTCCCTTGGCAGACATCGGACCACAGCCTTTTTTCATACCATTTACTGTCCGGAACTTCTTCAGAGATACTGGCGCACAGTCGCTGTTCTTGTAAAAGAGCTTCACAAGCAGAGCGTCATCCTTCATTGAAAGAGTCATGGCGAGCAATATGAGGAAAACTCCATGTACCCCGCGTTTTTAAACAAACGCAATGTGCCGTGCGCATGACACGTCTTGTATTTGCATATTACGACGCTTAAAGCGCCATCTGTTGCTAACATTTGGAACTATTTTTTTTCTTATTCCATACCATTTCCCCTTTCTTCGAGTATATTCAGTTCAAATTTCAGGTCATTCTCAGCAGTGATTCTTTTTTTACAGCATGTTTAAGTTGAACTTTACTTACAATCACCCTGTATTTCATCATTTAAAATGTATTTTGTGAAGAATGTTTATAGTTAAAAAAGACTATTAAAGAGAAAAAAATACTATAATGACTATAAATTAAAATTACTATAAAATTCCTATAATTTAAAAACATTAAATTACTATGAATTTAAAATTCAATTTAACATTCTTTTTACATTTTTTATGTAGGTTTCAGTTCAGATAGACATCAATGATACTAATGAATTTCATCACTTATGTGGTGGATCTGTTTTGAATGAATACTGGGTTCTCTCAGCAGCACATTGTGTAATCGAGTAAGTACTTGAGTTAATTTAATTGGAAAACGTTAATTTTTTTTAAACATTCAAGAAAATAAAATTAGATATAGTTGATGCGGCTTGTAGTCTAATGGAGAGACTTTTACTCCAATCTACCTTTCAATTCAACTTTATGTTCCTCCCTTAGTTTCTCGTTACTAGGGAACCTCGACAACTTAGACATGAGATTATTGATAAAAAGTGGCTTTTTGGATAAATCTCGTCTATCAATCTCGTTATGTAAGCCAATTAGATTTCTCGTTTGACCTCGTTTTTACAATGGAACAATAAAAGACACAGACTGATCTATATAAAAAGCGAATAGTCTTTAGTTGATGTATTTATTTATTGATTACTAGGTGTGCCCCGCGGTTTCACCCTCGTTAAATTGTAAAGATAGAAATCTGTTTCATACACATTATGAGTACTTATTTAATAAAATAAAATGTCTATTACTATTTCATTTGCTGTTTTTTTTTGTAACGAATTAATTGTAATTTTATTTTTCACTGTGGTCCCCAGCAATAATTATCAACAGTTAATCTTTGATTCGATCGAATTAGTTTAAATGTTGAGGTTTACGTTCATTGGCAGAATCCATTAAAATACTATGGAAAAGTGCCATTAAACAAACAAAGAAGAAGAGATGTTTTCATAATTTAATTAATTGTATCTATAATAATAGATACAATTTTATAGATACAATAAAGTAATATATTTAATTGTATCTGTAATATATTGTTACCTATTCATAACACGATCGTTGCAACCAATTAAAAAAAATTACCTAGAAATTGATTTTATTAGACCTATCTAAAACCTAAAATTTATATATACAGGATGGTGAAAAAGTCTGGACCCATAAGCAATTTATTATATAACAATTTATAGTTTACAGATAACAATTGATTTACAAAATTGTACTTATGAAAATGTAACTATAAAAAAAAATTACAGTTTACAATAAGTGTTCGAACTGCTTTCCACCTTCTTCCAAACATTTTCTTACTCGGGAGACACATGATCTTTGCACATTGCTGAAGATAGAGTTATTCCCTCTTAAGGTTTCAATTTCTTGTATGATGTTATCTTTTAGTGCTTATAATGTTCTTGGTCTGTTAGCATAAACCACTGATTTAAGATGGCCCCATAGGAAAAAATCCAGAGGACTCAAATCCGGCGATCTTGGCGGCCATTCAACCGGTCCTCGACGTCCAATCCATTTCCTTGGAAATGTATTGTCCAAAAAACTGCGCACATTCTTTGCAAAATGTGGCGGAGCCCCATCATGTTGAAACCACATATCTCTCCGCATTGCTAATGATACATCATCTAGGCGAGGTATAAGGAATGTTTCCAATAAATGAAGGTATGACTCACCCGTTATCGTGTTTGGGAAGAAATAAGGATATGATATCAAAATTATATTAAAAATAGGAAAGCATTTGTTATACATTGTTTATAAGTAAATCAATTGTTATATGTAAACTATAAATTGTTGTATAAGAAATTGCTTATGGGTCCAGACTTTTGCACCACCCTGCATATTAAGTCAAACGTACGCTTACCTCTTACGGTTAGTACCTATTATATAGGAAACGCATAGAATTATTCAATTAAATTACCGAAACACATCCACAAAAATTAGTTCACTGAAGCACAACTGTTGCGTAAGGAGCCGACCACAAGACTGAGCCGTATGGCGTGGTACCTCGCTCGCTGACCTGGGCCCTTACAATTCGGCCCTTCTCGGTAATGTTCGGTTCTCGTTGATAGATTTATAATAGTAGTGTTAATTATAACGGCAATTACAGTTCCAATTGCCATTTTCAATTACAAATAAGCAGACGGATCGGATATAAATAAACAATCTGAGATTAAAAATGAGGTTGAATACATATTTAATGTGTTACTAATTATTAATGGGGAAAGGGGAAGGAAACATGAATCAAAAACAATACAAAATGAGTTACAAAATTGTATTTTCTGGATAAATATAAACAGAATTTCTGAAATAACTCTCACTATGGCGTTTCAATCTATTTCGTAAATAAATTCATACAGTTGAAAATACATCGGGAAAATACTTCTACCGGAGAAAAATTATTTCTTTTTATTAGGAATAATAAAATTAGGAAAGGAAATTTGGATCACTTTTACTTCTAATTTTCAACATGTCATAATCAATAAATAAATACATCAACTAAAGATTGTTCACTTTTAATACAGATCAGTCTGTCTCTTTATTGTTCAGATGTAAATTTGTTACAGATTCACTAGAAGCTCTGACTTTTTGAGCCCACAACACACATGTTGCAGTTTCATCTTTTCACACTAAGATGGCGCTGCAGATCAAACGATAAATTTTATGGGTAAAAGGCTTACATAACAACATTTATAGTCACGAAAATTTATAGTTACGAAATTTATCCGAATAGCCACTTTTTATCAATAATTTCTTGTCTAAGTTGCCGAGGTTCCTTTGTTAGATGCAGAAATGAATATGTATGTGATGCAAAGTATTCAGTTACAGTTACTACCCTGCGCAGATATTGTTTGGCTGCAATACAGTACCTGAAACAATTAAAAAGCTTGGAGGCTCCGTATTTACCTTTGTATCATGAATCTTTTCAATTATTTGTGATCCTTATAGTGATGCTGTTTGTGTCTTATTGATCTCTAGCCATTTCGAATGATTTTAAAGTAATGGTTTACATTACAACAGTTATTACTTTGGACTAAGAAAATAGTTCCTGAATTTTTAAAAGACAATAATTCAGATACCTATCGCAAATAAACATGAGATAACCTTTTTAAAACTCTTAACACAGTTTCTCCAAACAGTAATAAACTTATTCTGGATTAAGTCCAAGTTAATCGAATTAAATTTTGACATGAGCTAATACTAATTCTATTTGGAGCTTTTAAATTTGAAATAATTTAGAATGTTATCAATATGCTTTCATTAACAGTTGATAAAATGGAAGTTAAAAAGGCGTTGAAAAAAGCATATATAATATAAAGGCATAAATGTAATCGAACAGGCAAAACTCAAAGCATACCCTTCGAGTATCGCAAAGCAAAGATTTCAATCAATCATTTGCAATTTAGAACATTTAGAAAGTATAAAATGTAAGAATAAAATTAACTTATAAAATTAACTTATACTAAACATTTAAAGTCGGACAGTAATCTGAAATTATTCTTATATTCTATACTTTCTAAATTTCAAATTTCAGATTACTGTCCGGCTATATATATATATAAAAGCTTTTATTTATTTATACGGCGCGGCGGTCTGCCGTGTGTGGCCAGTGTCGTAGTATGGCTGCTTCTTTCTTCTTCTGTGTTTTGTTCATTTTCCCCTGGGATTCACTCTCAGGTGTATCCTCGACGGGAAGTGAATTCTCGTCTCTGATTTCCTAGCCTTGACCTGACATTGTCAGGGGGGACAGCGCTTGGTCCGTTGGGGACCATTCGCGAGTAATAGTAGTAGTAGTAGTAGTATATAAATATATATATATATATAGTGTATATATTTTTTTTTTAATTTCTTTTTTTTTTCTTGTAATTAAGCCGTAAATATCAAGTGGTTGCTGGAGAACATAATTTAGAGAAATTCGAAGGGCCTGAACAAAGGATAAGTGTAGAAGAAATTATCCAACATCCCGAATGGAATAGGTACGGAAGAATTCTGATATATTTTCATAATTTATAACATAGTGATATAAGTTGTTCTCTCTGAATTAAAGGCAACAATTACAATGGAAACAAAACAAAGAAACAAATGTTTCACATTGTACACGAAATCATAGATACCTCAGACATGTTTTATTTTCTTCCACTACTGCAAGGTAGGAAATAATCATAGACTGGAACTTGTATTTTTTCCTATCTCTACATGTCATAAAGGTTTCCAATGACTTTTATCACTCATTTCGTCTGACTTGTATTTTGGGATGTAAAGGTGGTGACACGTTTCATTACTGACCACTATCTATGGGACAAAAAAGGATCACAAACTAGTTTTTCCCCATCTCTACAAGTGATTAGGGTTCCAATAAGGTATCAGTAATGTGTGGGGACTTGTAATTTGAGCGTCTAGAGATTGCAACATGTTTCATTTTCTGTCAGACAGAAGGTGATCGCAGATCGAGATTCGTAAGTTTTTCCACCGTTTTTCCACTGCAAGTCATAAGCATTCCAAAAGATATCAGTCGTGTCTGTAGGTTCTATAGTTTGTCTGTAGAGATTGTGACGGACGGACTGATGGACAAAAGGACTTAATACTTTGTGGACGGGACATTGCTTAAGCAATGAGGAAATTTTCAGTTTTAAGAAAAATAATGATGTGCACACACTCATAAACACATCTATATATAGACAATGATTTCAATTGATATACAGAGTGTTTTTGAAATAGTAGACAAAGCGAAGAGATACGGGTGCCAAAGATCATTTTTAATGTAAAAAATGTTCTAGACATTTTGTTTTACGGGCCGAAGTTTAAAAGTTACGAAATGAATGCTTTGGGAATGGTCCATCAAAGAAAGCTGAGTTCACAATAAGAAGTGTAAGTAAATAAGATAAAGGCTTATTAAAAAAAAGGCAATCCGGACAACAAATGTCATTACTGAAAATAGGTGTGATGATTAAAGAAAATGCTGAAAATAGAGAACTGAGCTTTCTTTGATTAGGGACAATTCCCAAAGCATTCATTTCTTAACTCTAAAAGAAAGGCCCGTACAACAAAATGTACAGAATATTTTCGACTCAAAATGACCTTTGGAACCCGTATCTCTTCGCTTTGTCTACCATTTCCGAAACACCCTGTATAACTTTAGAACTTAATAGAAACTTCTGAGGATTGACCTGCATATATATACTCGAGTGCAAGGAAATCGACTCAAACTGAACCTTAAATATTCGCAAATTTTCGATCCTTTGAAAACTACAAGCAATAAATTGTTATGAAATTCATGTTCACATGACACCGAACTACTGATATTAATTTTTTAGAAGAGATTTGCGAAAGTCAAGAAATTTCTCTTGACGAAATATTGTATAGAAATGAATATATCTAAAACGATATGATGAATTTAAATAAATGAAGTCTGAAAATACGTGAGACAACAAGTTTTTGAGATATGTCGGTAATTGGTGGAAAGGATATGAAGTTCACGTGCATGGCTGTACGTAAAACCATTCGGAAACGTGTGAAATTGTTGTGTACGCTAAACTTACATATCCTTTCATGAATGTGAATTATTCTATTGGAATCGTATCGTCATTATTACTCCACAAAGATGGATACAGCAGCCGAGGAAGTGGCGCAGGCAGTTGTCTTACTACAGCAGGGTCACACTCAAAGAAAAGTCGCGCAACTGTTGCGTATGTCGCAATCAGCTGTCTATCGGACGTTCCAGAAAACTGGTGTCTTTCATCGGAGACCTACATCGAGCTACAACTGCAAGAGGTGAGTGATTTATTATTAGCACTGCACTATGCAATCGTAATTTCACTGGCATTCAGGTCCAACAAGACTACACCGTGTACGTGGGATAGCTGTCAGTTGATCACAGCTAATCGGCAAACCAGCCTTCAATTTGCTCGCGATCATGTTGATTGGACTGTAGCGCAATAGGGTTCAGTGTTGTTCTCTGATGAAACTCGAACGTGCTTACATGGCAATGACAGACGAAAAAGTGTCGAAGGCCTGGTGAACGTTTTGCGCAATGCTGCTTCTAGGAAACTGTCAGTTATGGAGGAGGCTCCTGTACGCTAGGGGCAGGCATTTCACTTGCAGATAAAACTGATGTGGTGTTTATCGACTCTGGATCCACAGGAGGCGGGTTGACGGCTCACCGGTATATAACCGAAATGCTATAACAACATATATTCCCATAAGCTGGATTCGTCGGAGAAAACTTCATTTTCATGGACGGCAACGCGAGGTCACACGCCACAGTTGGTGTTCGGGATTATCTGAATGCAGTTGGCATTGAGTATAAGCAGTGGCCTGCATGTAGTTCTGATCTGAATCCGATCTAACATCTTTGGGACCTCCTTAAGGGAAGAGTTCGTGGTAGAAATCCAGCTCCAGAAACAATCCAGGAGTTGAAAAGGGCGTTAGAAGAGGAATGGAACAATATTGCCCAACATGA